>VYZQ01017761.1:1647-66991 GCA_013400655.1 Mystacornis crossleyi
TATATATATAAGTAAAGACCTGTTATTCCTATTTCTTATATGTTTGCCTGAAAGCCCCTCATTTTCAAAACTATAATAGTTCAGGAGGTAGTGGGTTATATTTTTTTTCCATTCCGGGGTGGGAGGGGGACTCCTGCCTTCCTTAGCAGACACCTGTCCAAACCAGGACAACAGGTCCAGGTGCCTCAGTCCCCTGGTCATCTTTGGAGCAGTGATGCTTCAACTTTAACCACTTGGACCCACCCCATGCCTTCTAGAGCCCTAACCCATGGGATTCCTCCAAGCAGACCCTTGAAGAGGCCAAAGTCAGCTCTCCTGAAATCCAGGGCTGGGACCCTACTTTTTACCCTGCTTCCTCCACACAGGATCTTGAACTCCACCATGTCATGGTCACTGCAGCCAAGGCTGCCCCCAACCTTCACATCCCAAACCAGTTTTTCTTTGTTTGTTAGTACAAGGTCTAGCACTACACCTCTCCATGCCAGCTCCTCCATCACCTGTGTCAAAAACTATCACCAGGGCTCTGCAGGACTCTCCTGGCCTGTGCACCCAGCTATGCTGCCTTTTCAGAAGATACCAGAGTGGTTGAATAAAGTGGTGAAGGCTTGTGATCATGAGGGTACTTCCAGCTGTCTGTAGAAGGCCTCATCGACTCCTCCTGATCAGGCAGCCTGCAGCAGTATTCCAGTCAGGGAAAATTGCTCTGTTCAGTGGTTTGTGAAGCAAGAACACTGTGCTGAGTGGACAATGAGTTTTCAGCAGGCAGCCTTAACACACGTGTTCTGTAGAGGAATTGCACCCTACCGAACATCCATAGGAAGGGGAGAAAGAGCAAGCTCTGTAAGCCTGCATACTTTCTGACAAGTCAGAAGTTTTTCTACGGTTGTAAAAATATACAGTTTTTAGTAAGTATTAAAAAACAACTCTCCAATTCATAAACCTTAAAATTTGAAACGTTCTGTTCAGAAGAGTCGCTGTTTTAAAATACTGTGCTCCATGCAAACTTCTAATAGAAAAGCTCTACATCTTCAGATACTGGAACACAGAGCAGATTTTTGTGTTTTTTATCCACTCACTGCTCTGCTCTATTGGCTGACAGCGAGTGTTATTTTTATAATTGCTCCTTGAAGACATCCCACATGAAGCAGCTTTTCCCAGCACAATCTGACATTGTTCCAGCTCTCCCCAGACAAGTTTCCACTGCAGTCTCCAAGAGCACTGACCTCGCAAACACACTGGGCAGGTCTAATTTAGATTGCAAGAACTAAACTTCAGAAACTGAATATGAGCCTAGAGCTGAAGACAATTTTCCATAAGTACAAAAAGGAGTATAACCAGAAACAATTATACCCTAATCCTATGGACAGGCTGAAATGGTCATTCTGCAGCCTCAAGGGAAAGGTTTTCATCCGTAAGGCAAAGGTAGACCTGGGACTTTTGCTTTTTCATTTAGCCATTAACACTGCTGTGGCATCCTCTGTATCAGGCTAGCACACAGTTTTTTCCCATTCTCTGTCACCCTGCTGCTACCTGTGACATAGATGTTCACTGCTAGTCATTGGTGGGCAAACCCAGCTCAAAGGCACTCACACCTCCACATGGGCTGTGGGACCCTGTGAGGGCACGTGTGAGCTGAATGCAGTGTCCTCACTCAGAGAGAAAAAGAAGATGACCACCACTGGCTCCTATGTTAAAGGAAATTTTCTCACTACACTTTCCATCTCATTCCAACCCCAGAACACAGAGCTATTTTACTCGTCCTTGCTCAATCTATAATGAGGTAGAAACATCTTCCAGTTTATCAACTGCCTCTGAATTTTAGGGAAGGTGTTGGAAAGCTGCTGCCGCTACCAATGCACGCCTCACCCAGCGCTCTCCTGAGGACGACCAACTCTGATGCCACTGTTCAGACCTCAACCACAGAGTGACCTAAGGCTCCCTTCTGGGTCAACCAGCTGCTTATAATAGTTTCAAAGACAAATATTTGTAGCAGTGGCTTATCAACAGCTTATCTCAAAATTGTGTCATGCATCTGACCCACTTTACCCTTTCTTTTTTTTTTTTTTTTAATTTGTGTTTACAGACTCTTTGATCTGCTTGTTGCAGACAAGTTTCACTACATTCTTAAACAGGTATTTCTCTCTCAACAGATCATTGTTCAGACATTTGTAAAACAACTTGAAGCCCAGGGCTACATATCTATCTCTTCAATATTTAAAGCAAAGTAAGAAACAACACATCAAGGATTACTGACCGGGAAGACAATAGGAACATGCTGAGGCATTACATACCCAGATGTACACAGAAAGAGGCTCTGCCGTGGACTAGGTTCTTTACCGCTGCTCCTTCATATCAGTGGTATTTCCGTAATTATTTATTTTATTCTGTCATCTTGTCTTTTAATAACAGATGTTTTATCTATTTTAGACTTTTTTAAAAAAACATCACCTGAAATGCTTACTAAAAATCAAGCCATTTTGAACAAGCAGCATTCCAATGACTAAAACGAAATTTGAAACAGCTTAGTTTATGCACAGAAGACAATATGTACATAGTATATTTTTAAAGACCTAACTATAATACATTCTCATGGTTTAAGCACTGCATGATCATCACTTTACATTTAAGAACACCATAATTTTAAATTGCAAGGCAAGCAACAGATAAACCTGCAAAGCTTCACAACTTCGCATATCAAAGACAGTGCTAAAAGCAGCAGAGAGCAACCCCATGAGTTAGGCAAAAACCTGCCGACAGCACCATCGGGGTTTCCCTAAACTCCCTCCTCCTGGCACAACCCAGAACCATTCATATCTGCCTGCACTGGTGCTCCACTGCACCTTTGCATATCTGGGGGGAAAGCACCTCACTTCAGAAACATGGAAACACTTTTCTATCAGCTCCAAGCAGGACATTTTACGCCAACACCAAGAACTACAAGGCTCACAGTTCAGTGCCCGCTGTACACGCATGCACGCGCAGCCACCGAGCACTGACAGAACTGCATGAAACAAACACGAAACCAGGTTCAAACAACTCTAAGTCTAACAATGAAGCTTAACAGCAGAACCATTTTATGCACTAGAAAATGTTGATTCCTCAGCAGAGGTTAAAAATAACCCCAACCTGTAAAAGAACTGGTTTCAATCTGTAAAGAGCCTGTGAGCAGGAGCAGGGCTGTCACACTTGGTTAGTGCAAGGGTCAATCCAGTTCTCTCTCTTGTACAGCAGTGAGCTGTGGATGCCTAAGGAAACCCAAGCATGTGAATCATCCAGTACTTCTCTTCAAGTGGGAAGACTGGTAATGCCAGCATATCTCGAGTCACAAAAACATCGATCTGAATATGTAGCTATGAGGGCATGTGAGTCAGAACTGATAATCAAAAGATTCCAGTTATTAAGGAGTGTTGGCAAGAAAAAGTCTGCCAGGGAACAGAGGCTGCTGATGCATGCTAATATTTATAATTGCTGAAAAAAAAACTGAAAGAAATGCCATCTCCCATGCTCAACCTTTTGGTTTTAATATACAAAGGCTACTCAATCATTTACCCGCATGATGTGGAAAAGCTGGACACTGTGATCTCATGTCAGTCTCACAGGGGAGTTTAAGAAGCCCCATTCCTGAGAAATATCTGGCAATTGCCACACCAAGTGGCAATTATTTTAGTGATAACAGTGCCTACAGCATTAGGTCAGAGGTTGTTACATACATTTGCTGAGACTTCATTCTGTCTTTGATAGGAAAACTTAGCACCACCTTCACTAAACACATGCCTTTAGGAGTATGTGAAAAGTCTACAGGGGTGAAGGAGATGAAGCAAATTATTTTCAAAACCTCCTTGCCTTTTTTTTTTTCCCCTTACTGTTTGGAATATAAATGCTCCAAGAACAGCATTCATGCATCTACAGTTGTTCTGTTTCATATTCACTAGTCGTCTGTATCAAATTTTTATTAACAAGGTCGATAAATACAGCACTTGTCAATAAATGTGTGTAGGAGTATAAGTAAAATTTCAGTAATGCTTGGAACACAAAAATAAAAAGCCTGAAAACAGGTTACTCCAGCTTTAAGAACTTCGCATAAGGATGTCAACAATCAGTACAGATTTTTTATATAAGTCTGAATCCATTTATTCACTGAACTGCTTCACATTCTTTGTAGATAATCAGTTTGCATCTGGATATGAGAACACAGATACTCAGCAGGTCATTCTCTGAAATGCTGCATGCATAGCCTTGCCAAAAATCACTGTTAAAACCTGAAAACCCACAGAAATTTTCAAAGTACACAGAATTGAGTTATAAGTGCTTTATCTGCTGTTCAAATCTTGACTGTGGAAGCAAAGGAGTAAGAGCAAGTAAAATGGCAAGCACAGAGCTGTCACACTGCCCCATCCAAATAAGTAAATTGCAGAAAATTTCCACAAAGTTTATCCAAATTTCTTCTGATGCAAATCAAGAGCATTTCATTCTCTTGGACATGAGTTTCATAAAGCCCATCCAACAGATAGTTAACACTTATGTTTTATACATTGCAAATACAGTTCTTTAGAGGCACTAGTCATCCCAGGATTTCTGTTCGTTTTCCTGCTCATCACCTCGTCTCTTTCAAGAGCATATCTAGGGACATAACAGAGAAGGTCCAGGACATGAGAGAATAGAACCCAGACTGTTCAGTTCTTGTCCACTCAGCAGAGAAATTATCCTGAACTCCCCTAACCCACAAGCAACTGATATTGCAAGAGCTTAATGGAGGCAGGATATAACTATCCACACTGAAATTTGGTCAGGGCTGGAACCAGGCCAACCAAAATATCCATCTGTTCCTAAAACTTTCATTTTCTGGAGGCTGAACTGAAAATAGTATGTAAACCTTACTCCTAGTGAGAGTGAATGGGGAGCTGTTTTTTAGCTTAAGTGGAAATGCCATGTTTTGCACAGGAGCTGCACCAGTATCCTGTGGGAATGAAAATACAGGATGATGATGGAAAATTAAAGGACAACACTACTTTTATCACGTGAAATCCTTGTGGTTTGGGTATTTTAGACTACTTCAGCAATGAAGTTGTTAATTATTTCAATACTTTACACAAATCAGCATATCCATTAGCATATTTTGATCCTGAGAGTACATTTTCACTGACTTAAAATATGGCACTCATTTATAAGCTTGAGTTAATTATTAGTCCAATATATTTCAAAATGCATGTTTTTTAAAATCTATTCAAAATGCTATGTGTACATACATATGCAAAACTGAAATTAAATGTAACTTGAAACTCAGCCTTAAAAATCAAACCTTTGAAGGAAAGGTTTCCACAGTCTGTCCAAGTCTATTTTCTAAAAGGAAAAATGTCTCTCCATTGCTGCAGTTCAGATATGGATTAAAACATGAGGTTTTTTTTTAAAAAAACCCTGAAAAACATTGACATTTTATAACGGAACTTGAAGCCATTTAAAATGCTGGACTCTCCAAGTCTGCACAAAAGCATGAATCTTGTAGTTTGTCATTCATACCGAGAATCCTTCTCCTACCTTTGTTAAATTTCAGTCTCTTAACAGCAGACTGAGAAACTACAGATTTTTCTGAAGAAAAAAATAAATCCCCATTGGTTGGATTGATGCCTTTTTTTTTTTTTTTTGTTGTTGGAGTAAAAATTCAGTTTGGGTATTATTCATACCAAACAAATGTGTATTACAGAAAATTCCACACGGTGTTGCTATACAGGAGATAATTTACTCTTTGAAGAAGCAAACATCAATACTTTGCTGCTACTTACTCTTCAACAAATGAGTAACTTATGAAGTTCTGCAATACAACTCTGTTTTGTTCTCATGTTAAAACATCATCATAAAAAGCTTCAGTATAAGTAACAGTCTGTGAAATCATTGCCCCGACACCCATAAAGAAACTTGCCAAACTCACCTAAAGTGCAAAGAGCATCTTGAAAAAGGCTGAAAAAACTTAGCATTGAGGAGATGATATCTCCTGTGGACACACCATAATGCGTTACAATCAAAAAATCTTCACAAAATCAGAGACTCTTTTAGCACCTAAGGAAAAAACAATGGAAACTACTGCTAGATAAATGCTGAAGTCAAGTATAGTGAGGAAAATGGGCAGAAAGGCTAGTAAGCTTTTTTGTAAAAGCAGAAAAATTAACTGTTTTCAGAAATTTCTTTCGACAGTTCCACTGTTAAACTCAAACCAAGGCTACCCAAAATATGTGCCCTTACAGTCAAATCTTTCTTTTCCCATTCTTTCCCAAGTAACTGCATTGCTAGAAGTGAACCCCAGAAAACAAAGCTGTTTTAACTCAGCACTGAGAGGTCTAGAGGACTGCCTACAGACAGTACCGCAGCGTACTCCTGCTGCCTCTACAACAGCTGCCTTATTATTTCCACATTTCTTGTAACTACAAGGAAATACTTCAGGAGTTTCACTCTCAGATGCTTTGCCAGGATAACTTTACGATCTCTTCCATTGTAGGCGTTCTCACAGCTGAAAGCACACCAAGAGTGACCGACAGCAAACCTCATGACAATTGCCGTTATCTTAACATATCCAGGCAAAAACATTTCTCTACTTATCTTGGAAGGCGTGCAGCCTTTTCTTCTTAGCAAACATGCTCCTACTTGTTGATGGGACACAATCCCTCCAGCCACCACTGCAGACGTGATGTAGCCAGTCACAGACTAGATGTAAAAAAATTCTTTGTCTCTGATCATACTCAAATAAGGCACCTCACTCAATTCCCCTCTGCACAGGGACAAAACACTTGGATGCTGAGCCACATGGGCCATGGTTTAATTGTGCAGGATAAATTTGTGTGGGATGACAAAAGATCAAACACAGAGGACACCTAATGTTGTCTTGAAAAATTACAGAAAAACACCCAATGTTTAGCTTTAAACATTTTAGTGACATCTTACATCACTACAGTACAAGGCCTGTAAGGAAATTCAAAATGTTTTTACAAGTTTCAGCATAAACATGAGTTTCTGCGGTTTGAGATCCAATACACAGGATACTACCCAAATAATGAGGTAGTCTGAAAAATTAAAAAGCCACCGGCAAAGGTCACTGGCAGAAGCAGTAATCAAAACTCCACTTTCAGCAGTCATCACTACTTTTACTCATTTTGCCAAGCTCTTTTGGCTGCAGCCAGCAGTAGCACTGCCGACTGCAAGCTCATTGATCCGCTCTTCAGGTTTCCTCCCACAAACTCTTACAAAATCCTAGCCCAAAGCTCAAGAGACTTCCCCTTCTTCTCACATTGGGGTATTCTGGAAGGGGTTCAGTGCTGGCAGCAGCCCAGAGGACAGGCGGCCAGGCTGCACCCAAAAGTGCCCACGCAGCTGCAGACCTTCCACCTCCGTGAGCTCACATCCCTGAGTGAGGGTTTTCTGGAAAACCTCTCCCTTGAGAGATGTGCTGACAAAGGCTTAGACCGAAATCACTTTGCTCTAAATAATATGCAATCAAGTCAGCTTTTCCATGACTTTTGGGACAAACCCTTTAAAATATAGGAGAAGTAACCAGCTTCAACTATTACCGAAAGAAATAAAAGCAGAGGTAGTGACCCTAAACTGAGCTAGGACTCGAATTTTGTGTAGCCGTGCTGACCTGTGGATTGGCTGCACGACTGCCATTGGCTCTGGCTGCCCATGGGATCCACAGGCTGTCCTGCCAAAAGCCCACTGGCACAGGGCCACGGCAGGGGGACAGGCAGGCTCCTAGAGCACCTCTCACTACTTCCACGCAGAAGGCATTTCCAGGACATGCATCTGGGAAATATTCCCAGACCCCGCCAAAATACAGTGACCCAAACCCAACCAGCGATGATACACAGAAGAGCTGACCAAAAAAGTCCAGCAGCAAAGTTATCAGCTCCAGGTTTCTGGATTGAACTTCAGAAAGCCTGGCACATGGATCAAAGCTGGACGGCCTCTCCCACGCAAGACTCTTCAATAGCAAGATTTTTCTACAAGACACAACTTTAGTTGATCCCTCTGGATCTATTTTTTTTTCAGTGGGCCTTGGTTCCAGTAAAGAAACAGAATAAACCTTTTCTTACACATTTTTGTCTAACATGATTTATAACACCAGATTTTTTCACTCTGGCCAATGCAACACAGATGAGTGCTGAAACATTCAGTTCAGCAACACCTTTATGCTTGTTTTCATTACATTTCCTCCCTAATCTTTAATTGCTTAAAACAACTCTAAGACCCAAACATCACAATATGCAAAAATAAATAACACATCACTTACGAACACCAACTGTCTTGCAAAATCTTCCTTAGCACTACAGAAAGAGGTAATTGTTAAGAATTAAACTTTAGCAATATGGTTTTAAAGATTCAGCAAACTATTTAGAAAAGCTATTCTTTTTCTAACCACTTACAAAAATTAAATTCTGTACATTAAAAAAGGAGACCAAAAGTCTTACAGACTGTTGTAAATTATGCCTTTTCCAAAACCCCAGAGGGAGCAACTGATGAAGCTTGTTTTCCAAGTCATGGTAGCAGAGTGAAGATTTGTGCAGTTTAAAATTAATTGACATGTTATTAGGAGCATTGCACTCAATTGAAATGGGCATAATTCACTGACAAAGAGGTAAGTCAGGAGTGAAATTCTGTAAAAGGATTTTCTAACCACCAGGTCAGTGGCAATTTGTGTGGAACAGCTTAGGCTGGTTCACTCTGGAAAGGCAAAAGTCACTTAATGTTGCAGCCTATTTCTCAGCTATCAGAGATGCTGCATGATCCATCACACATCACTGCTGCAGCCATTTCTGCTCAACTTTTCTCTCGAGTTCTGATAATGATGACTTAACTTGCACTTGCAAAAGACTGTCAAAAATTGCTTTGGACTTTTAAGACATCAATAATGCTCCACACAGGGTATCTGTGCACCAAACCAAGGAACTCACACACTTGCACAGCTGAGGGGAGCAACCCAATGGCCAAGATTTGCAATAAGTGTGCAAATCCCAGTTTAATTTCTCCATTCTTGGCACAACTTTGAACAAATATTTATGGGTTAAAATAGCGAATTAATAAGGGAGAAATTAAAACATTGCGCAGAGAAAAGACTGCTGATTTATTTGATTCTGAAGAGATGGGTAAAATGGAGAATGATCCATGACCAGTGTTGCATGCTGATTTCAGATCTCCAAAGGCACTAATGACCACTGCAGGAAACATATTACTATCTGCAAAGCAAGAAACAAAGGTCCAGTCAAATCTTACTGATTTTATAATGCTATGAGTATAGCTGTTTGTGATCCAGGTCTCATTTGATACAGAGTTCAAAACACTCTGAGTTCTGTACCAAATGAGACCTGAATCACAAATAGCTATGCTCATATCTATTTGTGATTGACACAAAGTACATTAGCTAGCACTTATCCTCAACCCTACAAGAAATCCTTCTGCAATCAAATGGGACAATTCACAAATGGAGCATAACCCAAAAACAGGACAAGACTTCCTAAGTCTGCATTTGCCTTAGGAAGACAGCTCCGTGCTTGTTTTCTGCTGTGCTGCATACTCAGTATTTACAATCTGCTCTAATAACTACTATATTAAGAAATTATTTTGCATTGGCCAATCGTTCAAGAAAAAGGAGCTCAGCAGAGATGCACTGGGAAAGAGCAACCACGTACCACTTCCAGTTATGGCTGTTGCTGAAACACCTTCTCCAGCAAGACGAGCTCACAAGGTACTTGAAATGCAAAATTATTCAGTTTCTCATCTCTTTGCTCTTAATGTAACAATTAACAACATGCTTATTTTAATGCACCTCCATTATTGAGGAGAAAACACAGCAGGCAAAGTATTCAAGAATATTAGCTGTAAGGTTTTTATGACTTTCACAGGACTTTCTGGAATTAATCTAGAAAAACAAAAAGACATCTGTACACATAACTACATATCAGAATAAAAAAATTATTTGCAAAAGCTTCTCACATGCAGCTTTTTAAATATCTATTCATTTTTAGCATTACTTTGCTTCAATATTGAAAATTAGGCCTATGCACCAGGACAGTGAATGAACTAGTCAGCAATCATTTTTCCTTTCAATTGCTTTATTTTCTTTCTTGTTCTTTAATACTGGGAAGTTTTATATTTAGGCAGAAGTCTCTAGGCAAATTATTGCTTAAAGTAAATGAAAGCTAAATATCAGAACCCAAGCCTGTGCTGCATGCCAATTCATGTCTTAAAGGCAGCAGCCTCTCCTCCTTCTCCTAACCCTCTGCCTTATACTTTGCACAATTTCTGCACTAAATGAAGCAAGAGTCCTGCAGCGCAAATAGTTTATCATGCAATTAAACCCCACAACACATTCACAAAAGGAGCCAAGTGCAGCAGCTTTTAAAAAAAACCCAAACTGCAGAAGACAGAAATTATATTATACCAAGCACATACTCTTTGAATGACTGTGCTAGAAATTCTTTTCTTATAAACTTCTCTCTTGGATTCACATTAAACCAGCCCCGTGTGAATTCAGTAGGAAAGCTCAAGGGTTGAAAACCCCTGAGTTTCTTAACTACTATGTTAGTTTGAAGCCTAACTGAGAACAAGCAAAAGTACTTAGCAAATATATACTCTTTCCCCTATTTTCCTTGACTAAACCATTCAAACTCCTCAGAGTGCAGAAACTGCTTAAGCTTTTAATTCCCTTGGTGCTTTTGCACAGGAATCTGTTGGCTTAGTAGACTTACAACAAGCACTTTGTTAGGCACAAGAAGCAAGATAACAAGCAAAGTCCTATTCCCAACACTCCCCTTCGCTCCAGTCCCACCCAACAAATACTGCTCTACTACCCCAGCTGCTGCCCAGCAAGACTGCCACAGAAAGTGCTGTCAGTTTGGGATATCTCAAGTTTTATTTTACATTGGGAAATTAAATTTCAGCTCTTCTTATTACTGACAACTTACTGAAAGCAAGTTTAAATGAAACAGGAAAATATTTGAATACAAGAGAATACACATTATTGCCACATTGCTTCACTTGTAATTTTTCAACTATGGCTTAGTTTTATTTTGCTGTTGCAACTGGGTCTACAGTCAGAAAGCAGGAGTGATTTTTCCATGTGTAATATTTACAAAATCTTAAAATAGATTTAGATTACATTTCATCGTTGGATTTGAGGGTGGGCTGACAGGGAAAGAAGGGCTGATGCAAGATACTGGGATTTTTTGGGGAGGAGAGGGAGGTCTTATAAGGTGCTGGGGCTTGCATAGGGGAGGGGGAAAAATGCCAGTTTACATCCACTCTCCTGGTGACCCATAGACCAAGAAACCAAAAAGCACCTCCACTGATGATCTGCTTCTCCCCACAGCTGTTGGCTCATTGCTGACGAGCATGAATGGGAGTTTTTTCTTTCTTCAATTCCTTAGCCATACTAACTTTCTGAGTTGTTCTATAGCATCTGTACAGAGGAGTTTCAACCTCTAGAAAAAAAATGTTTCAAGGAGAAAAAAAAAAAAATCTAACTATTTACCCACACTTTTTCTCTAGAAACAAATCAGCATATACATATTTTGCAACACTATCTGAAAGACTCTCAGATTTTATTAAAAAGTGAAACATCAAGATAAAATTATTTTTTTAAAAATCTATGGTATGACACTAGCTCTGAATTAAAACAACTTGCCTACTCCAACTAGCAACAAGAAATTAAAAGCAGCACTGTCTGTTATATATTTTAAAAAACGTACACTTCCTAATTCTCAGAAAAACTTGTGGTGAGTACAAATTCTTAAAATATCTGGGGGAAAAATAAAAAAAATAAAAGCCTTTTCTCAACATGTATGGCAGATACACTGCATTTACTACAATTTCAAAACCCTGTTTGGGATTGATGTCACAAACAATTCTGACTCTCAGCACTGTATGTACCTTACTAGCACAAAGAGGGTATTTAACACTGACACATAAAATACAGCTTTGAGGAATTTTATGCCTATAGATTCAGGTGATCTTGAGGTACATGCAAAACCAGGATGATTTTAACTCTGAAAAATGACACACTGTGCTACCTTTTTCTCACAAATAAACCCTAAGAACTACCCAAATCTACTTAAAATCTGTATGTTCCTATGCAAAAAATCACCAAAAAATTGTGACAATTGCAAATGTCACAATGCATTAAGCAGCAAAAAGCATCCAAAATGCCACAAAAATAATACAAACAGTTTAGGAACACCAATTTTAAAAAAAATATTTTCAGAAAGATAACCTTATTCTTAAAATAGCCATGCCCTTTTAGAAACCTATTTGCTTACCTGTATGTTTCATCCTTCCAGATTCAGAAATCTAGAAAACCTTTTGTTCACAATGAACAAGTCGTGCAAAAATGACTCAATTAAACTACAGTTTATAATAGAATTTATTTGTATTCTGTACCTTTCTTTTTAACGTCACAATATTTGGGCAGCATACCCAGTCTCTCACTGTTTTAAATCCCTCAGAACTGCTTTCACAATAAAAATTCCCAAAACACTGAAAATCTTTGGCACTATACTCCAACGTCAAAAGGAATTAATTCAAACTCAAAGAAAACAAAACCTTTTGTCCTTTAAACAAGAAATTTTAATGAGGTATATAATTGTACTTATTGCACATCAAGAGTACAAATTTAATTCAGATTGCATAAGATTACCAGATCTATTTTTCTTCTTCTTGCTAAAAAAGCTGGAGGCACTTCCACGGAGTGTTAACCTTAAAAACCTTAACACTCCCCACAGGAAACTGATTTTCTACAAAAACTTTGGGAAGGGTTCAACTTGGATTCCTGTGCAAGACATTTACAGTCCATTTGGGTCCCAGCCTACAACACAGCCCACAGATGAGAGCACAGCATATGGAAACCCAACACACTGAGCAAGTCCACATCGGACGACACTTTGAGAATAGGAGGAGCAGAATGGAAGGTAACAAAACAAACAATTCTAGAGTTTAACATTTTTCCTAAGTCTCCTTATTAAGCTTTCTGTAATTAAATTGTTTTCACAGTAATTGCTGATCTTCTGTAAGTCTGGACAGACATATGAGATGGCAATCATCCAACTTCTTTTGCCCCCAATAGCTTCATATATGGCTTGTTTTAAAGGAATTAATAAGAAACATTTCCTACTCAACAAAGAGTTTACTGTGAATTCATTCCCTTACAGAGGGACTAGTTTTAGGGGGTTTGTATGGGTTTTAATTTTAATTTTGGGATTGTTTTTTCAGTTTGGTGCCATTATTTCCAGCTGAGGGCCCTTTGAACACTGAGCACTGTTATGAGGCTTTTATTTGCTGGTCCACAACCAATGCTAGTTCAGGGACAAGAAGTGTACATGACCACACAAGGAAGCCACTAGCAGCAGTACGTTGTTAAAACTAGAATTTAAATTCACACAGGTGAACACACCATGCAACAATCCACCATTTCAACACCTCTGTACGAACTTTAACTTCAACCCTGCCTTGCTGGGAAGTAACATGCTTTTATGAACCTCAAAATCTTCATGACATCTTTATGGATTAGCCCACTGGGGCAAGGTCACAGTTTTGAGGCAAGCAATGACACTAGACACAATTCACTGATGGACAGTAAGGATCCTGCAGTTTGTTGATGCATTTCGGCTGTTCTGAGGGTTGTGATCCGTGGTTGCGATCAGCAGAATGGGCGGTACAGCCCTGTCCACAGGGAGGACCTCTCCTGGCACTGCAGCTCCCCAGGGCCTTTGAAAACATACCAGTGTGCCTCAGGCACAAGGGAGTCCTGCTCAGAACCCAGAGGAAAGCCACAGTGAAATTCCCACTTCCCTGAAGAATCACTCCCCTATGGGTGTTATTATTCTGTCCGATACGACCATTTGCACTGTTTTCTGTCTTACTAGCAAATGCTACCTCAAGGTTCTTGATGAAAAACTTTCTCTACTTGCACTTTCCCAAGTCTTCCTGCAGAAATGTCCAAATGTAAATACCAGTTTTCAGCACTAAACTAAAAGGAGGCATGGTAACAGTAGGCTTGAAAAAGGAGAGGAATAATCTGTTCTTTATATCCCCTGCACATAGGATATAAAAAAACATAAAGCTTAAAAACAACTTTAAACCCGAAGATAAGGCAGCAGTAGAGTCCATTACCTATTAAAGTTATAGAGTTAGCACCAAGGACTAACAATCGCTCAATACATGGAAATGGGATTTTGCTATGGACAGAAAAGGGTATTTAGGGTTGGTCCAATGCTTTCCATGCTTGCAGATTATTCAACCTCCTTTAAAGATGTGGCTGATATGATCACACAATACTCTCACCAATACTCTCACCATTGGAAAAGATAACTCATTAGCTTTGGTGTCCATTTGGTTTGAAAGAAGGGCAGAGGTGTCAAAAAAAGCATTTCCCAGACCATGATTTTCATAGGTCTCATCAGTACTGCTGACACAGCTCAGCCCCTTCTCTGTGCTGACACAGCCATCGGGTGTCACGACTTGTTTCTGAACCAGTTAATGTTTCTGCTACCGCTGGGCCATGAAAAGCGCTATACTGTGCTCACGCTGCCCCTTGCCTTTTTCCTATGAAAAGGCAGTGGGAAAGGCCAGGAGCAAGGGATCGCAACCCAGGGGTAACTCTCAGGACACAAGTCCTAAGTCCTGAAAGATGAGACTGTGTCCACTGGTCCCTACCTCAGCAGCCATTTCAAGAAAAAACTACAGAAAAATCACTAATTTTCAATGACACCTAACATCTACAAAAACCTCAGACATGCTTTTTCTGATTCTCCTGTCTTTTATTTCCTGTCAGACCCTGAAAAGTGAAAATTACGAAGTCCGGTCTTACAGAGCAGCCTTCTCTTACTAATAATCAAATCCTCTTCCTTTTGTACACTAAAGGGATCCATGATCACTCCAGATTCACCAGTCTTCCTCCCCATCAGCTTCTTGCTCTAAAAGCAGCAGAGTCAGTAATAAGAGCAGAGAAATATTCAGACCCAGCTGAGCAGGGCTACAGGGATGAAGGTGGGCATTGCCCATTGCCTGTATCCTGCTTGGCAGAGGAAGCTCGGCCCTGGCATTTTGAGAACACGCACAAACATCTCTCTCGACTGGGGAAGCTGCTTAAACACAAGCATACATCTTCTGAAATTATTTTGCATTCCAAATAGTCTTTCAAACAAACCACATCACAAGCATTTTATACACCTTAAGACCTAAAACACAAAGTCAAAAGGTACATGGTCAAGGAAAGTTTGGCTCATCATTAGATAACCTTACATAATTTTTTCCAAGATTTAGTATCAGCAAAAACACTTCTGCCATGAAATGAATGGTGGAGTTAGTTATTTTTAAATTCCACTGGACATAGTTGTACAGGTTTTGTATGAGAAAGTATTTTCCTGCAATGTTTATACTTAAACATTTCTATAACATAAATTTAAAAGTAAGACAAATATTCCTTCCAAGTTAAGAAAAACAGACAGCAGAGAAATAGTAAGAAATTAAGGATAGTCTATTACTCATTTTTACTCATAATGAAAACCACTGGATTTTTTTAAAGATAAAAAAATAATCTGTAAATACTTTCAGAAGGTTCCGCAATCCTCTTAATTAAGAATGAAATAGATATGGAGATAATTAATGAGATAGATATATCACAAGAGAAATGTTTCGTATTAAGACATAATCTTGCTGCAAAGGAGACTTAAGCAGGCAGAAGAATCTCCTGCACACCAGCACAACTAGGGCAGCTCCCTCACCACAGGCAGTGAAACTTCCTGCAGGGAAACCACTGCTAAATGATCTAGACTTCTTAGTCATAGCTGAAGAAACTAATGCCTCCTCACACAAATGAGTGAGGAATGAGCAAATGGCACTGATGTTGGGTATTTAATTTAGAAGCAGCCATCAACTGCAACATGCTGAGCTGGTCCACTGTTTGAGGGGCTCATCTCCTTGCTGTGCCAAGGATAATCCACCTGTTCATCTGAATCCCCAGTATGAAACATCACTTGGGTTCACAGGAAACCTGGGCCTAAGTACAATATTAAAAAAGAATGAGGGGAGGAGGAAAGGAACAGACATGTTCTCTCAAGCTCCCAGGCAGATGGCAGTCACAAAGGCTGGAAACACTAGGAGAAAGAACTGGCACAAAAGGAACAAGAACAGTGATGGGGCACACTGTCTTCAGCTTCACGGGGAGTTAGAGAGAATTTTTAGGACAGACAGCTCGCAGAGCCCTGCAGTGATCAAATGGGGGTGCAGGTGCAGGTCATCCTGCAAAGCCCTCCATGGGCAAGGGGTGCCTGCACACAGAACTCCAGGGACAACATTAAACCTCTCAGTGGCTGTGGACTATTTAATAACAGAATATACGAGAATTCATCTCCACCAATGTCCAAGCACTTGCATTTTTCTTAATGCCAGAAAAGTAAGGAAACAAAGGAGGCGATAGGAATCAGCTCTAGTTTCAAGGAAATCTTCTCAAAGTAATGCATTTTAGCAAGACATACAATTAAAAAAAAGCCCTAAGTAAAGCTGACAAAAAGAACAAGAACACATCCCTTCCGTTTCTCATCCCACTATTTATTTATTTCCTGGCAGATGCAGAGAAGTGCTGAACCAGCAGCTCTCTTGGCTGGTGGAAGTCGCCAGCTGGAAACTAGGGGAACAAAGAGCAGTGCAGGTGGAGCCGTGTGGGAAGAGACGGGGGGAGCAAAGAGGGGCACAAAAATAGCGACACAGAGCAGATACGGAGACACCCGCCTGTCCCTTTTGCTCTTCTCCACTCACTACTACAGCGATTTTAAAAATGCTATATTACAGCCATCTTTTATCTCATGCCTACACCACTCTTTAGAATCACAGAATCATTTAGATTGGAAAAGACCCTAACTGAGTCCAACTGTTAGCCCAGCACTGCTCCAGGGATGGTGACTTGACCACTTCCCTGGGCAGCCTACACTGGTCAAGGAGTTGTCTTTGAGCAGCAGAACCAACAAACCCCAACCTTCTCTAGACCTTCAGGAAATGTCTTGAGGTGACATTCCTACAGGGATCCTTTAATGTTTAACATAGGCTGATTTCCTTTTGGAACCTTCCTCTCAGCAGCAAAATTAATCGGGTTTTCTTTTACCAAATGACTTAGTGTTCCACATAACTCTTAGGAACTCTTCATAGTCTCTCAATTTTCTTGAAATTTTGTTGATATAGTTAACAAATTCAGAAGTTATTACTGGGCTGAATTAACAGCATCATTGCACAAGCCTCACCTCTTTCGAAAATCAGACCAAAGAAACCTCAGCCCATGACATAGGAAATTGACAAATTTTACATTACAGTAAGAAAGGTGAAGTAGAATAAGCAGTAATAAAGGAGACCATCTCCTTTTTTATTTTTTTAGCTGAAAGCACATAGGTATGTAGGAAATGGCAAAACCTTTCAGGAATAAAGGTTTGTGGTTAGTCATACGGTGATAACAAAAAGACCATTAGTTGATAGGTCATTCCTAGCAGGAGATAAAATCTTGAATTGAATAAAGAACAGGGTGACATGTTAAGCCAGCCCCTAATGTGGAACCAGATGAGGGATGCCTTTCTTGCAGTATACATTACACATTCAGAAACTCAAAGGTGTCTTCAGCCATTTGACCATTTAATGGTTAATGAGACTGATGGGTGTTCACAAAAGGATATAAATAGCCTTCATATTCTCCTTGCAGCCTTGGTAATAAATGAGCAACTGCTGCTACAGAGGGGTAAACGGAATGTTCTATTGCAAATGAGTACTTCTAGCATTGTGCTTGCAGCAGTTCTAGATAGACCACAAGAAAAGGGGAACTCAACAGAGAGTGAGACTATCATTATTAAAAGCACTGACAGAAAATTCTAACAGAACAGAAACATCAGCAGAAGAGCAAAAGAAACATTTTATATTACATAGTACTAAACAGCCATTTGAGGTTAAAAAGTTTTTAAGTGTTAAGTTTGGGAAGTGGTTCTATACTATGGCAATGTATACTAGCTTATGATTCAAACACCTTTCCTGGGAACTACACAACTCCATTATGCTCTTTCATTATGAAACTATAGCCCTGGCCATCTTACAGCAATGGTGAACTGTTTTTGAAATGGCTTAATGTTCTTCTACAAAGGAAAATTTCTGTACACTGTTTCTTGCAAGACATGTTGTCTTGAAAGTGTCATCAGGAAGCAAAGCAAACTTTCAGGTATTTCAAGTTGGCCCAAATAATTTCACTGTTCCAAACGAAGTTTTTCTCTATAGAGTCACATATGACCCAAGCCACTCAATGAGACAGTGTTGTGGAAAATGGAGAAATGCTGTTCTGGGCCAATGCCAATTTGACCATAGGATGGTCCTGCAACTCTAGATTTAGGGCCCTATATATAACCAGAACTCTCCATATGGAAGGGAATCGGGAACACATAAAGCTAGACAGCACTACTCATCCACTTATTTAAATGTATTTCACATGTACAGCCCTTGACACATCGCCCCTCTTCATTAAAATGTGAAACACTCTTCTTTTGAAACTTAACTTGACCAACTTACTAGAAGGACTATAAAAGTATTATGGTGCTCAACTATTAATTGGATGGTTACTAATATTTGCACTTACATGCTGCCAAATAATTTAAACTATAAAATTTAAACTATCTAGTAAGGAAAAAAAAAAGAAAGAAAAAATATTCACAAATGTCTCTTTTACTTTTGCCCTTCTGGATGTTTCCCTCACTCAGAGATGTTTACTTTAAGGTCTGTCCTTCAGTACCTGAACAGAAGACCTTCACTCCACTTCCAGAGTAATCTCTTTTGTTGCAGGGCTTAAATTCAGTAGTCATACTGAAACAAAGTGCTTTGCTAGACTTAACTAAAGCTTTACTTCTTGCACACTTCCACTGCAATCAAATATATGCATAGTAAGTAATGCAATCTAAAAACAGTTAATGAGTATTTCCTATGGAAAGATACTCCTTTGGAGAATATACTCCTCAAGGACAGTCCTGATTTAGACTAGATCAAATAGAAGATATAATTACTATAATACAGCTGTGGGTGTAGGAGGGGGTGGAGAGAGTGAGAAAGAAAATAAGGGACTGATAACTTGATGTAAATAACACTAAGAATTCTTTTCCTGCTGACATCAGCACTGCCCAGTGCTGCTCTTTCTTGTTCTGAAACATTTGCTCTGGCCAGTGAACCTGGGACCTGTCATGCTGTGAGGCAGCAGGTGTTGTAACATTGTCAACCCCAGGCTCCCCATCCTGGTTCCTTCCTCTCACAACACTCAAAATACATTTTGACAGACGTGACTTCACAGCTGTATTATTATAGAGGTATACTGTATCTCCAGAATAACAATATAGTGCTGTTTTTTAAAAAAAGTCCATGGTTAAGTGAGGGTAGCAGCAGGGTACAAGGGTACATCTCCATCATATATCAGGCACAGAAAACAGAAAGCTGAGGCTCTCTTCATTTCTAACCTCGGCAGCACCTTGTGAAAAACTCGACCTAAAAACTGGGTAAGATTTTGGCTCCAAAATTTGTTTTGTTTTGGGGAATTTTGGGAGGTTGTTTATTTGTTTTGGATGTGGTCCTTCTCTTGTTATTGCCAGGCTTTCCAAGAGATAACCCAAAAACTCTGTAGGAAGCTTCAGATCTCAGCACAGTTTTAAACCTTATGTTATCCCACTTGAAAGGTTACTGGGTCCTTGCCTGTTTCATCTTCCATCTGCAGAATACATTTGTATTTATAACCTGCTCATCACCATGATACCTAAAGCATCTAATAAAAACCAGAAACAAGCAGCTTCCTGGACCCTGCCTTTCATTACTCAACAACAGAGAGCAGCTGTTAACAACATAATTGGGATTTATTTATTTTTGCCTTCTGATCTGCTCCCAGACAAGCCCCAATAAACACTGGCCACTTGGATGACTCCTTCAGGCTTCTCCAATCTTTTTCACATCCACTGCTTCCAATGACATTCACCGCTATCCTGCTTCTACTTACCTCCCAGCTCCCCCAGCCTCAGGTAAGGTCTCTGCTAGGGAAAACTAATTTCAACCTATCTCTTCTTTTTGCTTCCAACCAGCACCATAAGGGATCTCCTGTAAGTACCAGAAGCACAAAAAGCTGCTGGGAGGCATGAACTTCGCAGATACCAAACCTGGAAAGGAATCTGGCCAGTAACTCAGATGCCAGCCCACCACGACCTGCAGAAATGTACTACCTGTACCTTGGAATAGGCTTGTTTCTCCTCCTCACGCTTCTTAAAAAGGGTATTACTGCATAGTACGTCCAAAGGAAAATTTGTTTCCATTAATACTGAAGTCAGAGTTTACAGAAGAGACAGCCTGAACATACGGGCCAGGTCCAGGTAGCTAAATTGGAGAACACTTCTAGCATCTACAATTATCTAGGTCTTCCACAACTTTCAGCAATAATAGACAAAAAGCTCATTCTTCAGAGATTTAAACATTTGTTTCTTGCTTATCAGAATGAGTTATGGACAACTCTGCATGGCAGATCTGACAGCTCGTGTCTCCCTCATTTTGAAAGCAGTAGCAGAAAGCATTTAAAGTTGCTAAAACCACTGGAGTTAATATCCAGGAAGTGGCAAACACCACACGAAAATCCTGAGAAATCCTCCCCAGCTAGACGGCAGCCACCAGATCCAGTCACCTTAAACTTGACTAAATGAAAATACTGCAACATCTTGAATCTCTTCCAGAAAAAAAAAACAAAACCAATCCACTGTGATTCCAACAAGCCTTTCAAATTTCGACCAAGAAATGAAATGGGTTTTTTCAAGGTCACCTTAATACAAAGGTACGATAGAGTCCCATGGAAGCTGTTCTTTTCAGATGCTTCACAGCTTTGCGGTTCCTCAGCAGATGACATCTCTGAGGCACCACAGTCTCCCTTCTAACAGGCTGCCTGGCCACCATCTCTTCTATCTGTAGTGCCAGAACTAGTGTAAGGAACAGAAAAGAACTAGAGATGAGGCACACAAACTCTTTCCCAAAATTCATGTGTTTAAGATGCCATAGTGCTTCAACATCCAAGCACTTCAAAACAAAGTGTTTTGATTTAATTCAACAAATTACAAGTTTTTAAACATTTCCAAAGCAACTTCTCTTGCAAACATCGTTAAATTTGCTGTAGAAGACTGGAAGAAATTCTGGCATTTCCCATAAAAATGTAGTTCTGTTTTGTTCCACTTTCAGACAAAATGAGACAAAAAATACAGAAGAAAACAGAAATTCTGTGACATATGATGCCTTTTTGCCACAAACAAATCTCTTACAGACATATCTCCCACTCCATCAAAATATTTTTTTCCTAACATGAGCTTCTTTCTTCTGTAGTTACCGTTATGTGATTTTTTAGACTGGCTATCCCAAAAAAACCTTGATGCTTCCTGTACCACTCCTATTTTGTCATATTTGGCATGTTTCCTGAGCTCACTTCCCTAGTGCTTACAACTACAGCAGGTCCTTTTAAAGGCAATGCAGCAAACACACAAAACATTATCTTCTACAGCTGTGCAGTTATTTTAATCAATTACATTAAAACCCCTTAGTTGAGAGTTATGGACTATTTTTATAAGACTGAAGAGTTGTCAAAAGTTTTCTTAACCGAAGGTGTACCCTAATAGCTAATTCCATTGCACGTGGTATATGCAGAAGATACTTCCTGCCCTTCCTTGATCTTATGTCCCATTTACCTCTAGTTGGAATCAACACATCTTTTGGAAAAGCAGGTTAATTTTTTTCTCTTCCACACCACTAAACAAAACACTAAAATTATCACTACTTCTCCCAACATGCTTGCACCTTAGGTGCAGAAATGCATCATTCGGTCAGTGAGAATCTGTTTGTTTGTGTCCAAACCAAGGGTTTGTCCTCATTTCAGCTAAAGAGCACAGGATTTCAAAGCAGCAACACTGGAGCCAAAGACGACAGCAGCTCCAGTGCCCATGCACAGTCTGCCAGCATTTACAGCACATTTCCTATCACGATTTGTATTTGCTTTTCTATCTGTACACAGTAAAGGAAAAGGAGCCTATGGCTATGAAAACATACATGAAAACATGTTCTTATAAAGACAGCAGTTATTCAGAGGAGGGAAAGAAAAAAAAAAAACCCACATTTCAAATACATACATCCTCACACGATTGAGTTTTGGCCTCCCTCCCCTTTTAATCTTATTTTTGGCCTTTCGAACCTCAAAGTATTTCACCTTCTACTGCTCCACTGCTGTTACTGTTCGCAACAAAATAATTCTGACTCTATTTGTTAGCCCACAGCAGTCACCCTGTTTTGCAAATGATTAGACACATTGTTTTGTTCCGAATACCATCATCTTGGCTTCCATAGGACATCATTGTGTAAATTATGCCAGAAGTAAATAATGCATGAAATGTGAAATGTTGCCTATGCCAAAGCTGATCTAACATTTCTTGGTGTAGAAAGAGACTTTAAGAAAAAGAAAGGATTAAAAAAAAGGTAAATTAATTTGAAAGGTTGCGGCCAAAAAAACACTTGACATTTATAATCATAATAATAAAGTAATGCTACAGACATTTGCTATTGAAAGTAGAATTCAGCTTCATGACTCATACCGGAGTGAGCAAGCAGACACCGTGGACCATGTTCAGACAGTTTGAATTCAAGCTCAGCCAAGTGTTTCCCATTAGTCGACTCTAAATTTTCAGTGCCACCAAGCCAGTGGGAATTATGACGCCCCAAATCGCGCATTTTATTATGGCTTGGCCCAAAGGAGCATCTCCCCACCACTTCCGGATAATGAGGGGGACTGACCCCGTCCTGCAGTATTCAGACTGTAGGACTACACAGGTGCAGGGGTAAAATACTAGAACCAACATTTGCAGCTTTTTTGGATGGAGGAAAGACTGCAGGGCAGAAAAAAAATCCTTCGGACATAAAAAATAAAGCAGAAGAAAACACTGAATATGTGCTTTGGTAGCCAAGCTATCAAAAGTTTCTCAAGACCCCCCCTTTTTTGCAGGCTTCACGGTGCTGTACATGTGGCGCTCCTGTAGCTCTGCTCAGCACCGTCTGCTCGTTGCAAAGGCCTGCATGGCTCAAACAGGCACAAGAGCTGATTTATCAGGCAGCCACTGTGTAATCTCAGAGTGGCTTTACGCAGCCTATTCCTGACCAGAGAGCGCTCAGGGCACACGTCAGAGGAGCATCTTCAACACCCCGCTGCAAACATACCACCTGGTCTGAAACAACTGGCAGCACCGAGTGTCTGAACTTCAGTGTTTGCAGGGCAGATTTTGGGGAAAAATAAGGTATTTAAAACTTTATTTAAGTCCAAAGAGATAAGACCCTAATTTCGTAATTGTCTAGATAAAGACCTGTCTCGTCAGTTGGTCATCATTAAAACAAGATTCTTACTTTTTAAAAATACATATGGTAACATTCTTGTTCTTATCACAAAGTAATAATTTAAAACATATTTGAGCAACCGCAACACCTAATATACATCTTAATTCTTATTTTGTAAGAAATTAGCTCCATTATAATCTTTAATAAGAGACACACCTACTTGTGTGGGTATGTATGACATATGCAAAGTTAAATTTAACTGAAAACTGGAATTAATTTAAAAATACACAGTCTTCATCTGCTAAAAACCCCAAAATTTGGAACTTTATAAACACGTTTTGTCTTTTAAGCACTTTGATAAATGAAGTAAATATAATTTACAGTTAATGATTTAGCTGATTATTTCTGGTCACTGTGTCCCACCAGATCACAGAACTAACGGATCTCATCCCACTACATCCTTCTGCCTCATCATCATATCTAAATGGCAGGAATAAAAAATAAAAATGAAATTTAAAAAATAATGATAAACCAAAAAGAAGTTATTCCCAACAGAGTTCTCAATTTTATGCAGTGTCACCCGATAATGCTGCTGAATACAATGGATAAAGAAAATACTCCTTCTGTTCAGGAAGAGGGGATTACTATTTGTCCACAGTTGATTTTCTACTCCAGCAACCTTTTCCAGTTAATTATCCACTAACTCAGCTGTTAAACTGTTTGACTGTTTCAAAAGTTGAACTAGTACATGTGGCTCATTAATGTTTTATTTTACCATACTGTTGGTATGTTTTGATGTTAATATGTCAAAGAATTTTGCTTTACAAATATTATATCAGATGTATTTCTCAAATCATAGTATTTTAAATTTACATAGGTCATTTATCCTGATTCCTAGCCAAAGAAATGCTTGTTCCATCTTTCATGAATCTATCTTGACTAAGTTTTTCAGCTCAACTAAATTCATGTGTTCAGACTTTATACCATCCCTCTTTCACGGGGCCTGTTTGAGCCAGATTCAGCCACTGAAGTGAATTGTGTTCACCATCTCCTTTGCAAAACAGACTGTGGCAACATCATCAGTCTGTGTACAAACATCACAACACTGACAGCACATTGCTGTAGATACACGCGTGACTTAGGAGAGGTTATACTCAACTGTTTGGTGAACCCCACTGCACTTATATAAGTGCCATAACAAAACCACTTACTGAAAACATAAAAACCATTCTTCATTGTCCCTGGTTCATACTGCACCAACCTCTCATGAAGAAAGTTAACTCTTTTTCATCCCAGTGGATCTTTTTCCTCCATCCCTTTTGTAGCATTATTTTAAATCACTAGCACAGCAAAGCATTATTTTCTTGGGAAATTATTTAATTAATTGACACTTGGCTTTTATGAGGGTTAATTACTGAAAGCTGCAGACCCTGACCAGGCTAATTCTGACCATCCTACTGAATATCTGTGACAAGGAGGTCTAAGAGTCTCTGTTTTACAGTGTGATTTGAAACACACTTGGAAGGAATGGCTTCTACAAATCATCTACTGGGTATCCCAACACCGAGGCACTCAAAACTACTAATCTTGTAAACAGTGACTATGAAGTGATAGTTTACATCATATAAAACAGCTTAAAGATGTACTAAGACATCAATTTTATTTTTTTCTACAGAACACATCAGCAAGATCACTCCAGGTGAAGTTTTACCCTTTCCCTTGTTACAATTTAGAATATTTTTAATAAAAATACTACTGTGACTTTTATATCTGAGTTTTTCATTTTCCTACTTACACAAACACAAGTTTGCTTGTGACTCTAGAAAGGCAACAACGGTTTAGGAGATTGTGGTCAGAAGTACTGATGCTGAAATGTCAGTTTTGCTTTCCTCCTCTTGCTGCTCTGCTTACATGAAGTTGTATCACACTTTTGCTTCTTCCTGACTCAAAGACATCAGTAGGATGCAACTTCTCTCTAACACCACTTTTTGATGGACCTACTGTTCAGTCAGCAAAATCACACTGCCAGCATATGCATAATGCCACATTCTGTCAACAGCTGCAACAGAGTGAACTTTAGTTTTGTAAAGTAACATTGAGTCCAGACTTTCCTCACTCAAACAGCTCGCATTGTAACTGCCACAGTTCCTTTTCTTTTCTGCCCGTTCGAGGCAGACTGTTAGTTCCACCCCAGCTATCATGCAGGTAGTAATTTATCCTGACCGAATTAAGAAAAATATATTTCAGAAAGCCAATCCTTGCTGGCATTTTTCCAAAGAAATATCAACTGGTTTTTTTAGTCTATTCACACTTCTGCTTTTCAAAAACATAATACAGTTAAAGTGTAGAGTTGTAACTATAGAGACAAGGCACAATAAACACAAGTTAACTCACGAAGTCTGCGGAAGAAAAGCACGACCGTTTGTCTGCGTTCCCTATTCACACAGCGCTGGAAGGAGAGTCCCAGCTAAAAAATGCAGTGCCTGTACAGCTCCAGCATCGCACAATTAGTACTTGTCATCCTTGGAGCTCAAAATAACACAGTGTGTTCGTTTGCAGAGGAAAGAATGCGTTTTCTTAAGGAAACTGGATCTCTGTGCTGATAGTGCCAAGTCCACAAATAAGATTAAGGTTTATAAAAGTGAGAATTAAAGATAATGTCAGAAAATCAAGTGAGAATTAATCAAGTAAGTTGGAAACTAATGAAAAGAAATAAGCGTTTTAGTGTAAATCTTAAGTCCAATTCTGCTCCTCAATTTCTTTAGACAAAATATTCAGAGACAACAGTAATGTCAACAAACAGCAGAACTAGCATAAGGTACCTCTGCTTTGCTGATCAGAGGGCAGTGATTCTGTAAAGCATTATCTTATCTGAAATGCCTGCAGACATCAGCCCATTGGTAGCTGGCACCCACAACAAACACACTTGGGGTCCCAGACTCAGGCAGCAGAGGCTGTATGTACTTGCTGGTGGCCAGCTTCAAAACAGGGTCACAAATCAACTGCCCCAAACGAGACAAGGCAAACCAGCCACTGTCAGCACCTGGCACAGCCGTCAGTGTGGAGTACTGACATCCCAGTGCACTCGGGGAGCATAATCCAACAGATCTTCCAAGGAATAGGCCCAAAACCCCAGACAGTTTGCCCACATGAGCACACAAACCTGTTTTTGTCATCTAGTGATGGCCAACAGTGGTGCCTCCTGCCTTCCTCCCTTCCTCCCACACCTCTGCCTGCTGTTCCCCCTTGTTAGAAGGGTTACTGATATTGATCTAAGTAACAAAGCACGCTGTGGGATCACCTTCACTGCAGCAATATCTCCGTGGCCCCAGTGAGTCCAAAATATTTACTTTTTCAAAATTTAATTTTTCTTTGCACAAATTCAGTTCTTTTCCCCTTTGTTGGGAGCCTAAGGCACAGAGAACACCATTTTCAACCTCATCAACATGTATATATAATGTGTATACATAAAACCAGCTGATGCTGCTGAATTTCTTCTAATTCTGACAGTCTAGATAAGTACATGGTGCGTGACTAGTCTGCTCCTTCTCCTTCAACATAAATACTGTAAAAAATAAAAATAAGACCAAAAACAACCCCAGCACAGATCTTTCAGGCAAAAATTACAGACATTTTGCAGAGTTACTTTAAAAGCCCCTGGTAAAAGATCTGCCACAAGCTTTGTGCAAGTCTAAATACAATCTTAATGGTTCTGTCTTTAACCACAATATGTCTAGCCAAAGACTTTCAGGACACAGGGGAAGTATGATTATACAGTCCAAAAAACCCATGCTGTTCTGTCCCTGTCATTGCCTTCTCTGTCCTATGAAGTGTCTGACATTTTTAATTTTAATGCTAACTTCAACCTTTTTTTCCAGAACTGAAAAAACTCTTGCTGAGTTCATTGTTCGATCCTGTCTGTAAGTAAAGTGAAATCAGAACAACCTCTGCTATACCCTACTGCCCAGCAGAATTGCTGGCTTTAATGAGCCTGGGTATAATGAATCTGTGTTCAATCACTTCATTCTTAGCAAGACCCAGGACTCTCGGGTGTACGCCATCTGCTCCGACGGACCCGCCTGCTCTTGGATTTTTTCCATTTATTCCAGCATTTCCTCTTCTGGCACATGCTCTCGCATTCCCAACCTGCTCTCTGTTACCTTGTGTCTTTCATCCATGTAACTTCTTGTAACTTTAAACTAACCTTTAAACCAAACCAAACCCTTGCCTGTTTGCTGTCTGACAGCACACACCACTGCTTTTCCCACAGGAACTGACATACTCAGCAGCACTACTCCATCTAGGATGCACCCACTGATTTTTGTCTAGACAGCAAACCCTCCCACTGCAGGTAAAGAAGCAGAAGGAGATTTCCTGTGATGCTTGTGAGCATCATCCTGATGAGTAATAAATCTCGATCAAAGAATGTATAAGGAACAGCTCCTTTCTCAAAGATTCATCCCACTTATTACACAAATACAAATGAAGACAACAGCACAGGTTTGAGACTGCCACGGCACTAAACGTCAGTTCTGGAAGCACCCTGATTTGTAAAACCACTCCTCAATGAATGCCTTGAGAATAAAAAGCTGCAAATTGCACATTGTTTACAAAACCATCTACAACTGCCTCTTGCTATAACCCATGCAAGGGCCAGAGTGTTAAGTACCTTCTGGACTGTGCAGGCTCTGCTTAGCAGAAATCCAGAATTGGTTTCCAAACCAAATCTCCCCATTTCTGACATGAATAAACTCAGCATGACCATTTCTCAGTTGGTCAGTAGGGATGCTGCCTGTATACGAATCACTAATAATGACAGATGGGGATTTTTTTAAAGCATCACAAACCCCCAAAAAACATTCATAGTCAAAAATTATTTCAAAGAAAACATCTTATCTTAACCCAAACGAGCTCTCTTGGCCTTAAACAGGTGTTCCCTGCACTAACAGAAAATGTATACCATGAATCTCTGTGTCTTGCTCCCCTAACTGTTAGAATGGTAGGATTTTCTAAAGTGAAAGTATTAAACTGCATTTTTGAAATATAGTAAGACAAAACATCAGAAAAATATCTCAACATTGTGGGATTTTCCCTATCAAAACATCCCCATTTGCAATTTATTTTTTTAACTCATTCCATTAATTAATTTTTTGCTAAAGTCCCAGTAAATGTAAGAATACCTGACAGTGGTGGGTTCTGAGGACAGGCACACCAGAATGCCACTGTGATTAGTGGCCGATAAACAAGACGGGGAGGGAAGGAAGGAAAAAGAGAAACAGACCCAGATCCCATAGGCCTTATTATCTGAATATTCCTGAAGCCAATTACAGGCTTGTTTTTCAGTAATGTTCTCCTCACAGCATAAATATACCTGGAAATAATCTAAAATAGTAAAAAAACCCCAGAATATTAAAATCAACCTACAAACAAATGCAAAGAGAAAACCCCCCAAAACAAAACCAAAATCAATACCTCACCATTTTCAGGCTTAAATCACACATTAGTACCAAAACGCCCTTGAAAACAAACTATGATAATAACATAAACATAAATTTCACTTAAATGATAGAATAAGAAACTACATAGTGAAAATAAGAGGGTTTTTTTCCACACTTATTTGAAAAATTAGGTGATTATTTGGAAAAGTCTTCTTACTTGAAAGTAAATGCCCCATTCTTCCTCTCTGCAAAAAGAAGAATGAGGAAGAACACTCTTAGTGCTGTATCTATGTGAAATCTCTACTTTCACCACTCAATTGACCTGCAAAACCAAGGTCACAGTGTGGCTCAATATAAGGTAGTAATACAGTGCTTGGTAAGATTTTTGTTTCACTGATCTGGTGAACAGCACAAGTAGGAAGAAAAATATTCTTGAAATGACACAATTTTCGTTCAGAATCCCCTGTGCACTACGAATTTATATAACGCATTAGGAGATGATCTGCCAGCAATGAGAACAGCAGTAGAGTTCAGTACCCTCAGGAAGTGCCCAGGTACGTGAGCTCGATTTCAATTTAACTTTTTTCTGCTTGATAAGTAAAGCTACTGAAGAACAAAATTCCTGAAAGGAAAAGTTAAATAAATAAATACATAAGTAAATAAATAAACAATCAGAAATCTCCTATCTCTGTTCAGGAAGTATTAGGCAACTACAGTGTGTTAGTTAAATTACTAATCCGCAGGTGGAGAAGACCGCAAGTCCGGTTCTTCCCTGTTCCTGGAAACTGGCTGGCAAAAGCTTTCTCCCACCCCGGATAAGCTTTTTCTCAAACAGCAGGAGGGCTCCGCCTCACAGCCCCTGTTGGGGACCACTTCTGGGGCTCTGCTGCCCTGACGAGTGAGACCCTCACACTTCGCACCTTGATGTATTTGCGCTCAAGAACTGACATAAGCACCGCAACAACATTTTACCTACGGATTTTTTTTCCACTGAAACAATATTTAGGGAAAAAACCCTCAGTGGTAAACCAGAAATTTACCACATGGCATGTCCTTTCATACAACTGCCTTTAGGACTTTCGGGGCCCTTTTGAGAAAGGCGACGGCACTACCGACCTGACAAGGGAGAGCCCGCCCAGAGCCCGCGGATGCGCAGCGCTCTCGGGTGCACAGCGCGGCACCGGGCGGCACAGAGGGGCACGGGCGGCCCCTCACGCACCCGCACCCGGAGAGCAGAACCCCGGAGAGCTGCGCGCCGGCACTGCCAGCGCCTGTCTGAAGGAGGCAAGCGGGCACGGAGCAGCTCCAGCACCGCCGCTGCGGGGCGGGACCGGCCCCGCTCCGCTCTGCCCCGCCGCGGACAGGGCTGCGCCTCGTCCCGGTCCCGCGGGCAGCGCAGGGGCACCGGCCCGCGCGCAGCCCCCAACTTCCCGGCGGAGGCAGCGCCAGCCCCTCTCCGAAGGGCAGCGGGAGCAGGTCCCGTCCCGCACCCCCCCAAATCACCCGCACTCCGCAGCTCCGGGGGGAGCTGGAGCCGGACACTCCCGGACCCACCTGGTGCAGCGTGTCCGGGGGCAGCTGGGAGGCCCGGAACAGCTCGCCCACGCTGCTGCCCCCGGCGGCCGCCTCGGGGGGCGGGCAGCACCGCGAGAAGAGCTCGGAGTAGCGCTGCTGCTCGGTCTCGCTCAGGGGCAGGAGCAGACCCCCGGTGCCGGCGGCAGCAGCGGCGGAACCGGACCCCCCCGCCGGCCCCTGCTCCATGGCGGGGCGGCGCAGGCAGAGCCGCTCGGCGGGGCAGCGGGTGCCGCGCCGCCGGGGAGCGGGGGAACGGCCGGGGGGACGGGAGGTGTGGCGGGGGGACGGGAGNAGGTTGAGCAACACCTTAAAAGTCAGGCAGGTCACAACCGAGGTGGGAGGGCTGCGTACATCTCAGCCAGGATGTTGTTTGTGTGTCTCGTGCTGTTTTTTGCAGCCTTGCTTCCCAGCAGTTCTTTGGGCAATTCCAAGGAATAAGCTAACCAACCTGAAGGCGATCCTTGTAAATATCTGTGACCCACAGGGGAGTCAACAAGTTCTCTTCACAGCAGCTATGGTGCAGAGACATGGCCTGGCACAGGAGAAATCAGATTACCTGCTGTTTGCTTTCAGTACCATTAGCAATGTGAGGCTAGTGTTGTTACCTATTTTCCTGAATGCAAAATATTTGGGAAGTCAATGTGGTTTAATTTTTATATGCTTCTTTACTATTAATTCTTTAAAAATATGAAATCCAGATGTAATAATTTTACATAACATTTTTACTAGAAAATAGTTCCATTTATGGTCTGTAAAGCAAAAAAAAATTACTAACTTGTCATTTCTGTTCTTGTTAACTGAACCCCGTTACCTTTTTTTAAAATCTTCTTTTAAGCTACTTTATCATCTTCACACCACACATCTGTGGCTCCTTCTCACTTGCACAAAACATGCAAACTCTTAATTCTTCTAACCGAAAATGAAGATCTGTTCCTGCCTTCTCAATGTGTGGAATGCTGAATGGGTTGTTAGATGCAGCTATTAGCAGGTGAATAATTGATATTTGTGTTTAAGGATGGAGTGTTATGGAGAAATATTTTTTCTTTTAGGGACAGAAGATTGTCATGGTATTTTCTCTTTTTAAAACATATTGTTAGGAAGGAGAGTAAGTATATTTCAGCAACTGAATCTTGTAGCCCAACTTAAAGTGTCAAATATCCATAGTAGCTCAAAAAAATTAAGCAAGATTCTCCCTCTTGAGAAGACTCTGCAGAGCAGCGAATGAATGACCCCTCGACTGTAAGGTTTATCTGGTGAGTCCTAAGATGTCACTGGCTTTTCTGTATCTTCAGCCAGGTACAAGGTACTGCTCTGAGGAAATGGTGCCAGCCATGTGCAGGAGATGTAGGGCCATACTTAACTATTGCCATATTTTACTATATGAGTCTCATGATAAAGTATCTTCAAAGTAGCTTATGGAAGAACAGCTGGATTCCAGCTGAACTTGAACGGGAGAGATGTCCTGACAATCAAACAAAAACACTGTGAATAATTTGTGCTAATTATGCATTTTCATGTGCCTGAAGATGCTCATTGACAACTGACCAGCTCAATACTTGTGATGCTAATGTCTTATCACAACAAATACGCCCTCTGCCAACACTCCAGCAGACACCATTTGATCTTTGTTGATGTGTCAGCCAATTCTTCAAAGTTTTTCTAAGGTGGACCCTGGCAGGAAGATTTTGGAAACACACACTGTCCAGAACACAATAGTCTGTCTCACCAGCCACACCTCTTACTGCCAACACACACAGCTGGTTTGTGTTTTTTTTTTTTTCCTTTGGACAATTTTCTCTTCTTCCTTGACCTTTAAAACTTGCATTCCTCTCTCCATACAGCCCACTCTCATCAGAAATGACACAGTGGCTGTGTTCACAATCAGTCTACCCCAGTGCTGTAATCTCCAATATGCTGTCCCTAAGACATGAAAGAAGTGAACCACCACAAGCTGAGGGAGGAGGCAGGGAAATCCATGCCTCTTATGTCTGCAAAGTAAGTGTGAACCTAGAGGAGTACCAGGTGTGAGCTGACCACCCGTTCACCTTTGGGGTGCTCAGGTGTCTGCCTGCTCCCTGCAGGTGTTCTGCACTCAGCAGTGCCAAGCACGCCGACTTACTCTGCTGCACCCACTGCTTACGGGGAGCTTTAATCCACCCCATGTGCCAGAGCCACTTTCTATACAGTCCAGTGTGCCTTGTGCAATGACATTTATGGCCTTTGTGCGCTTTAAAGTTCTTGTGAGGGTACATTAGTTCAGACTAAGAGGAACTTAATGATAACAGAAGCCATACAAATATCATAGGAAGAGAGATTCAACTTTCCTGTTTACATGGAAGTTGTGATGTCATTAAAGGTTACAAAGCTTCCCTATAACTAAGAAATGTTACATATCAGTTTCAGAGTCCGAACAATTCAAGTGTTTATTTTTTGCTGGATCAGTAATGTAAACTGAATTGAAATCTGACTTATCAAAGTACGGCTTAGATCTGTGTGTGGTCCTCCTTCCCTCCCCACCCAACTAGTACTGCAATTACTTACTCTGAAGTCAGCCAGCAGCAGTCCTGCAAACAATTGTGTGATCACGTGTGGGAGGGAGACGGAGGTCATAGTAAAAAAAAATTTTAAAAAACCAACAAAATAAATACTACTTCCAAAGATGTGCTAATGGAAATAAATAGTAATATGTCTGACAGGTATACTTTTGTTCAGGATATAAATTGTCATGTATAATATGACATAATATATAACCTCCAGTAAAAAATTTCTCCCAATATTTTAGTATTTAGGAGATCCTGGGATTTTTATTTGAGCAGTACAACCAAACACGAGTCACGCAAATTCATGTGTTATTTCACTAGTCTTAGGGTTGAGATCATGTCAGACTTGTCCTGGCCCAAAAGGTATGAGATCTGGCTGGCAGCTGCTTTCCATTGACAGTGGAAAAATTCCATATATTGCCAAGTAAAGCTTTGGAAACTCATGCAAACGGTTGGCTGGAAAACTGTGATTTAGCTTTTCCCAAACCAGCTCAAGTGAATCTCACCCATTGCTCCTCATAAAAATTCTTTTTATTTACTTTCTTTGCAAAATCAAATAAGACTTTGACGACAAGCAACTGGTGGGGCATGTTTCCTGACCATGGTATCAGACATGCTTGGAATACATTTGACAAGCTTGCTGTTCAGTGTATACATTCAGCATACAAATACTCATATTCTTCTTTGCATTGTTGCTTACATGAAGAGATTCCATTTCTGAGAAAAACAGGAGTAATGCTTAATGAACTGTAAAATTTGATTCCCTGTTCTCCAGCTTAACACCTTTAATGCATGAAAAAAACCTAAGAAATAGTAACTGTTTTCTACTCTGACCAACTGATTGTTTTTAAAAATTAGATGGCATCATAAACTGCACATTGTGGAAGATGCAATTCCTGGCAGGTTGTTTGTTTTCTGTAAGCAACTGAGTACATAATAGAGAATTAGAATTTGTGTCATAAAATATTTGACAAGTATCCATATATTAATTAGTTGGGAGGAGAGGGGAGGGAAGGGGAGGCAAGGAGAGGAGGAAGGAGGGAAAGAGGACCACACACAGATCTAAGCCATACTTTTTAAAGTCAAATTTCAATCCAGTTTACATTATTGACATTATTTTTTCCAGCAAACAATAAATACTTGAATTGTTTTGATTTACTGGTATGTGCAGTTTCTTATTTTCAAGAAAGCTTTATAACCTAAAATGATATCACAACTAGTTGTGTTTAGAGAGTCTTTTTATAAAGTCCTTTTATGAAGGTTTATGCATGTAGTATGAGCTTTAGTGGCAGAAGGCAAAGCCCATGCACACATCTTTTTAAGAGCAAGGACAAAAAAAGTACACTGCTTTTTAGGTAACTTTCCAGGAAAGTACAGCCACATTTCTACTGATTTCCATCACAGTGCCTCCAGTTTATTTCTTTTAAAATAATGGCTTCATGTGAAATTGGAAAACCATTTAGGTGCATGTTTGTTTTTCTTTTAGTTTTAGTTTTGAAATATTATCCACTTACTTTTGTATTCCACAGAAGCAAAAGCAGTACCAAAGCACTAGAACATGTTGTTCCTCTATCATTTGTCCCTTAACTTAGGAAATTCACAAAGCCTTCAGCAACTATTCAAACACCAAGTTTCAACCAGAACACACCAAAGTTTACTGTATTGCAGGCAGATGGTTCCTAAAGGTCATATTATCAGACACTTGAAAGCCTGAACCAAGAAATGCTGCCGGGGGAAATCTACGTGATCCTGGAAGTCCCACACAGAAAAAAAAATTTTTTTTTAAATAAGTAAATAAAATAAAATAAAAGAGGGACTTATGAATGTCTTCTCCCACAGACACAAGATAAAATGTAGAACTTGCAATATATCCTGAAAGTTAACTCTATTCTCATGGACAAGGAGAGAAACACAGGTTAGGAAGAAGGGGCTATTATAAGAGCACAGATGATAATTAAAGAAAATTTCTTAGTGCTTCATGTGGCAGCTGATGTACCATTGCTTGTTCCTTTTAACTAGATGTTAGTGGTAACCACACTCTTAAGTGAAAAAAAAATCACAGAAAGGCACAGAGACATTAATCACTACAATGAAGCCATTGATGCAAAGCAAAATGTGTATTTTCCATTTGAAGAAATAACAAGTAAAAAAAAATCACTGTACATTTACTCATCTGTGTGTCCTGCAGCTAATTTGCCTCTCAAAATTTTACCTTCAGACTTGGAAACAAATTCTAATGAGTGTTCAGTTATGAGATAACCTATGGACCATAAAGGGCTTTCAGCGCTGCTACTGCAGTGTCAAGTTTCCTATGTAGTTTTGACCTAAATAAGTTCCCTTTTGGGCAAATAGTATATGCTCTTATGCTGTTTCCCTGGTTACATTTTAACATAGCAAGTGATCCACCTTGTCCTGCAGTTAATTCATGAACTCAATATAAACCGCCAACAAATCAGGTGCAATTCACCCTGGCTTCTGCTGTTAGTACAGACAGTGAAGATAAACCAACAATAATTTCTATTTATGACTCATTTTCCCAGACTAAAAGCAGCTACAACAACACCACTGCAGCTGCAGAAAGTATCGTGGCAGGCACTTTCAGCAGGAGCGTGCACTGTGCTGTAAAGCTTGTAACCTGCACATGACCAAGCTTTTCATTCAGCATCAGCTTGAGAGGGGCTGTACCGTCACTGTGTGGCTCTTTATGCAAAAGGCACTGTAACAGCAGCCAGTCCTGCAATGTGATAGCAACCTCCAGCTGAAATCCCACATGCAAAGATGGAGAAGGACACAGACGGTTCATATTTCCCAGCAGCCAGAGCTGCATCTCCCTCACCCGCAGCACCACGCCCTGGCCTCGCTACCTCTTCACAACCTCCCACAAAGTGGGGTTTGTTGGAGCTGGGCAGCTGTGCCTGGTGCAGGGCAGTGGGTCAGGGCTCAGGAGCACGGACAGGCTGGTGGAACAGCTCTGAGATATGCCAGCCACAGCCTGGCTGCACAGCCACTCTGACACCGTCATGTGGAAACCTCCTTCCCCTTCTCCCACCCCTCTAAGCTCACAACAGATACTTGGGATATTGTTTTCAAAGATAAGAAACTTGAGAGACCTGAGTGGTGTTAGTTTGGATCAGGCTTTGTTTCTCAGCAGCACAGGAGAAGGTCTTCTTGTTTTCTAGTGAAGCCCTCCTATAGCAGGGACAGCCTCGGACAGTCAGAGCCCCCGAGGCCACAAACAGGAGATACACAGGAAAAATAACATAGGCCATAGCTGGCCTCTCAATGTCACTGCCAGCCCAAACATCACCAGCCTGTTCACGGCCAGCAGCCAGCAAGCAGGGGAAGGTACCACAGAGGTAATTCATTGCCTCTCTCTCATGTAGAAGGCAGAACTGCAGAGCTGAACACAAGAGGTCCCACGTGGATTACACAGCTTGACCTGGGCCACAGTGAAGACAGAACACAAATGGTTTAGGGCATGGTCCCAGGAACAGCTTTCCTCTGGGAGCCTCTTGCAGCATTGAACAAGATGGTCTCCCCAAATCCCTCTTCAAGCTATGTCTCCTGCTTGCAGACTCCAGGAGGGAATAGAGGTGGCTGACCCACTCCTCACAGAGTACTGCCAGCTTGCTTCCTCACTCTGGCCCAGCTTCACCAAAGGTATTCTTAATTTACAGCAAAGTGAGAAAAGAAATGGCTTCTATTCTTTGCACTATGTTTAAAGTCCTTCAGAGATTTGATATTGAGGTATCTAAAGCCAGAATTTAAAATAGGAATAGAATCAGGCCTAAAATAAAGGCTAGTCTATGCATATATACTTTGTGTGTTATTGAGCCAATATCATGTCAATTACTATAAAAAATCTTATGTTTTTAGTTACATGTGTTCTTATTGCCAGTATTTGACTGGCAAAGACTAATTGCTTCGCCATTTTCTCAGTGTAAGAATTCCAGGCAGTTGGCAGCTGACATATTATTCAGTACAGAGATGAGATATTAAATCTCATCATGGTGAAGAAAGGTGTGTGCAAGAAAGATAAATTAGTCTTGTGACTGAGGCACGTATCTTAGTGAGACTCAGAAGAGTGTGGTACTGCTCCTACATTTGCTACATTTGCTGCAACCCTGCAGATATTCTTCAGAAGAAGTAAAATAAAACATTTTCCAATCATACTGCAGTCTTGTGAGATATAGGCAATCTCTTGTGAGATTGTTGGACATTGAGATGTTCTGACACGGTGAAGGGGAGCAAATAAAAAGGAAAAAAAAAAGAAAAAAAAAAGAAAAAAAAGAACAAAAGACATCTCTGCATGGGCAGAGTTAAGCTCTCTCCACTGGTGCAACCGGTCTCCTGTCTGAGCATAGCACTGAAGAGCTCAGGTTTGCACGCATGGATCTGCCTGGACATATCCTGTGTCTCCCCTTGCCTGCATGGATCTGCCTGGACATATCCTGTGTCTCCCCTTGTCACACAACACTGCAGGACAAAGCAATAGATGCAGTCTTTCCTGTTTACTGCTCTGGGTATGGTACATCAACTGCTCCTGGCCCTAATATTAGAAAAACAATTGGAACTGGGCCACAGGATGTGTGGCTACACTCTTGTGCTTGGTCAGTTAGATGTTTACAAATATTTCCTACAATACTATTCCAATTCTGCTCATAACTGATATTTCAATCCCTCCTGTTCAGGTGCAGGAACGCTGCAGTGAAATTCAGGACTAGTCTGTCCTGAAAAATCACAGCTAGGGACAAAAGGTTTTACAAAAGATTGCCATTCAACTTGAAAACTTCCAGGGATATCTGGTGGTTTTGCTTTTACATATCCAGGTATTAAAAGTGTCCATGTCGTGTAGCCTTGTGGAAACCTCCAACGCCTCTGCTGAAGCCACAAGTGAAGCATTTCAAACTAGGATGGCTCGAAAGCAAAGCCCTTGGTCCTGGAATCCCTGGGTTTGTACTGAATATGTACCCTCTTTCCTAGCAAACAGACAAGCATTTTTGAACAGTTGTATTTCTGAACACTGTTGTACTTTGCACTTAGTTTAAATAATAAACATTTGGCAAGACTTTCCTTCTCTAAAACTGTGGATATTTTAAGGGAGGAACGTGTTGGTTATAGTTTAATGAACATATTTGCAGTGTAGTTGATTTGAAGGAGTAAGAATTGTTCAGATATCCTGGTTTGGGTTTTTTTGGTTTTGTTTTTTGGGGGGGTTGGTTTGTTGATTGGTTGGTTGGGTTTTTTGGCAGGGGGGTTGTTGGGGGTTTTTTGTTAATTTTTTAAATTTTTTTTTTTGGTCTTTCAAGGTAAATAAGATACAGTTTTATGAAATGTATGTCCTAATATAATTACAGAAGAGTCTACTTATTTTTAGGAAAGAGTAGCTGTCAATGTCATATTTATTCTGTCAATGTTTTATTTATTAACTAGCAATACTGGAATAAATCAATCTGAATAATTTCATAAAGCATGAATATCTACAGTCAAAACCAGAGTATGGGATGTGGGGATGCGGGGGCAAGGGAAATTCTACTGTGCTTTTTAGCATAACCAAGACTTTCTTGTGCTAACTCTTGGTACTTAAACACAGTCAGGTAATCCTGTACCCTGATAGCAGGATCTTTTTTGTACTTGCTTACCTTTAAAATCCATGAAAGAATACTGAATTTACACAGGGCTACACAGCTGCTAAATTAGGCATGTGCTGGTTAATGGTCTAAAAATTTACTGTAAGATAGATAGCACTATAATAGATTCATAATAAATGAGCATGCCAGATGAGGACTGATCTCAATATGATTTTCTATTTTAGTGAATTGTCATTGAGGCTTTCATGGAACACTGCATCCTGAACAGGCATCTAAATGAGAAGTCATCATCTAAAAAGTCAAACAACTTTTCCAGTTATAAGAAATGCCATTGAAAGAAAATTAAATACAAACAAAAGGGAAAGATAAAAAGAAAATCTAATTGGGATGACTGGGTATGAGTTTTGCAAAATCTTTCAATATTTAAAAAATGTGTAGGAATTAGAAAAATATACAGGCAATTATCAGCTTTCAGACAAGTATATTTCTTCTAAGATTAAAAACATTTCAGCAAGGAGAGAAAAGATGATGGTATTGCAGGGTAATATTGGAGATGCTTGAAATTCACAATAGAAAACCAGCCTTTCTGGGACATTCCGTGAACAGATGTTCAGAGAGTCTGCTGCTTGGAGTAGTTACAAATCAAAACCGTGTGAGAAATATTATAGCTGTTGAAGTCTGCAAGAAGGACAGATTCTCCTTTCTGGATTTTTTTTTTTTTTAATATCAGCTCTAGCAATCCTTGATCCTGCAGATTCAGAAAAATCCTATTATCTTATCCTGAGAAAACTCAGCAGAGATATGAAAATGGAAAGTAATTTAGTTATCAGCATTCCTAATGTAAAAAAAAAAAAAGAAAATCAAACCAAACCAACCAACCAACTAACAAACCAATCCCCCAAAACCCCAAGAATTTGGAGAAGCAAAATTTCTGAAGTGTGGCTTTCCCACGTTTCTCTCTTTTCTGAATACTTGGGTGCCCCCAGGCTTTCCCCAGCAGGAGCATTAATTTTGGTCTGTCTCTACCTTCACAATATGGGGAGAAAGCTTTAGTGAAAAAGGTTCTCCCCTTCTGAAGGCTTGAAGATGTCAGCATTAGGTTTTATTTGCAGCAGTCACTCAAGCCAGTGCACGACAATCTCATAACAGTATTGAAATATTTTCTTCTTCCTTTGTAGAACTTTCAGGGTTTTTTTCTTGCTTTCTGCAGTCCAGTGGTTACTGATGGAAAAGAATCAGCTTGTTGATCTCTCTTTCTCTTCCTGAAGTTCTGTTCTGGGCAGATGCGTATTGCTCAAATTCAAAAAGCACTTGCTTGTAACTTCTCTGTATCATCTGCGAAATTCAGCATTCTACACTACAGGGAGAGAAAGCACTATAGCTGTCACAGCAGCTATTAGCCAAATGCTGTATTATCAACTAAATTAAAACAGAGAAAAATCTTCATGCTCAGGAGGAAGAAAGTAACATCCAGTTGGCAAGGCCAACTATTAAACTTATTAACTATTAAACCAGATACCAATCTCAGTAGAACCAGAATTAATCAGGAGTAATTGAAATCTACTTCTGCACTGAAGAGAGTAATTTTTTAAATGAATATATATTTTCTTATCTTTATGTTTGAACCTTTAAGATTATGATCACATTTTTAAATGTTACTTTGGTTTGATAACTGAAAATTAAATCTGACAATAGATGTCATTGTATTAGGATTGTTCTAGATAAAACATCTTCCAAAAAAATAATTATTGAGATTAAGAAATAAAGTGACCCACAATTAGGAAATGTCACAAGCAAGAAGCCTACACAATGTTATTTTTGGCCTTTTACAGGCAGAGGCTGAAAAGTGAAAGGTAAAATAAATTCCTTAATTTTCAGCCATATTTGCTAGATAGTGATGGTATTTACCAGATTATCTGCAGTTTGGTAGATGTAGCCTTACTCTGTACAAATGTGCATAGGCACAGATATATGCAGTCTGGTCTGACTTCTAAGGGTATGGTGACTTTTTAACCATATTTCTAAATACAGCTTACTTCTACTTCCACAGTACTAAAATATCACCCAGAAAAAAAAAATCTTTTCTTTTGCAACACTTTTTCACATCTGTGCAAATTTAAGTAAATATGTAGCCAGTGAGGCAAGAATAAGGCCCGTGGTTGGTGCAGGGAATTCTACTCTGTAATTGAATCGCCCGTGTAGATCTCAGCTCTCAAATTGGATGAAATGCAGAGTGCTGTGTTTACGTATGTCGGGCTGACTACATTGGTTTCCTCACGAGTAAAGATACCTATCAGCATACTGCACTAATGACAGGGCTGGTCTGTAACAAAATTCCTCACAGTAAAGCACAGTCATATGTTAAAAGAAAGGGGAATACAGATAGGAAAAACACTCAGCTGCTTCCTTTTTTCAGTACTGCTCAAGATATTAATTGCAGAATATGAAGCACCTAAAAATATCTGAATATTGATTTCCTCACTGTGCTGATGTTATCAGTTATGCTCGTTTCTCTCCAGTGTATCTGTTTGCCCAGTTCTGTTGGCCTTTTACTTCTGCTACTTAACAGCAAAAGCTGAGGATGTTACTGCCTCCCCGTAATAATTGGTAAACAGATGCTTTTCAAAGCAACAGCTGCACTTTCACAAAAAACTTTAATTTTCTTTTACAATTTTACAATGAGATGAAGCAGCTGGAATGCTTTGGAGACAAAGGAGCTCATGAATTATTCACTTGACACCTTTATACTGAAGTATGGGTGTCTTCATTAAATAAAATTGCCTCCTGTCAAGGGCAGTGAGAGGGTTTTGGGAGGAAGGCAATGTTGTTTCCCTTTGAGACCCCAGAGAATGATGGTTGGTGGCAAGGTGGAATTTAATGTCAGTTCAATTTTTTAAATTTTTTGTTTATCATTACCCTTTAAATAATTTGAATATAAAAATCACTTGAGTTCAATACTCTGGAAAATAATGCAAAGTAAAAAAATTCAGCAGGTATATAGATTACAAATGCTTGTGGCCAGTGAAAAAGAACAGATTATGCCTGTTTACACATATGGCTGAAATTGCATACTGCAGCATACAAGGTGTTTTAGCCATTTTTTAGGACGAAGTTATGCTGGACACCCTCCTGAGTGTTCCTGAGGGATGCCTGGGGTTCCCCCCAGAGCTGGCTGAGCAGGGCCAGTGTCCTGGGGTGGTTCTGCACCTTATCTGTGGGTTGCAAACACTTGCTGGAGCATGGTTTTGTTAGGATCCAGCCAGATCTTTGGCATACTTGCACACACACACACACACACACCCGAGGCAGAGCATAAACTGCAGGCACTTAACATCCTTGTGCTGTCTCACTGGCAGCATCATAAGAGGTGCCACTTTGGGTAATTGCAGTAGAGCAGGAGCGCCAATTTGGCTCTGGCTAGCACAGGATGTGGATGGAAGCGTGGAGTCTTTCTCTGATGGTAGAGAAAGCTGCAGGGATGTGAAGCAAGGTAAAAGCCTGCAGCTCTCCTCTCAAAATACCTGCCTGCTCAGATCCAGTAACATCTAAGCTTTCAAGCAAGCCCCTAAAGCTCACTTAGCATGTAAACGTTACTGCTGGCAGGTGTGAGGGAGCAGGCAAATGTCTTAATCAGGTAGTAAACATTGTATTTAATAAATTGCACAGATAGAAAAGCTGGGACAGGACTTACAGCAAAGAAGATCCTCAATTACCAGCAGGACAGGCATAGGCCTTCGGTTAGGGTCTCTCAAGAAGGAGATATGTGGAAGAAGCCGTATCAAAGTATTTAAAATGTTTTGGGGAGCTGTTCTCGGCGTAACAGTGAACCATCTCCTTCCAACCAGGGAGCCTGTGAGTCTGGAGTAAAATAGTGAGAATTTGTAGGCTAATTCTTCAGAGGGATTCCATGTGTGCACAACTACTACTACAGAATTAGGAATGTTTGTTAATGTTGTATTACTCACTAGCAAAGTTGAAAATACTAATGTAGGAAAAGGCACTGTTATTCCACATATCATTTGAGAATTATCTTGTGTCAGTAGAGTCCCCCGGGCAGAGGATGTAAAATCCATGTTAACAAATACCTTCTGATTTCCACTTACCCCTGATGAACAGGTGGAAAGCTTGCCTGCTGTAAGTACTGAGGATGTGTCTGTACTGCAATCAGTGTGTGACTGCAGCCTGCAGAGACTCTCCAGAGTGAACTTAGGGGCAGATGGTTTGGAGAAAGATGCTGCAGCATCTCGGTGTGGCCAGCCACAAATGTTTACCTGAATTTTTAAATGGGCTTTGGAGCCTTAATTGACCTACGTATATCATCTCCTATAGCGTCTTTAGCTAGACACGAGCTACCTTCAACACATATACTTAGGTTATACCTCTGACTTTGCCTGAGGGCAGAGATGCGGTGAGCCCTGTGACCTGACCTTGATCCCACAGCTGATGAAGGAAAGGTGAATACTCCTACTACAGCATCACTAAAAATCCCCCACTGAGTATTTTTTTGTTTCCACCCTCGATGGTGTGTACTTACTTGTGAATATTGCAAATAGCTGCAGCCTTCTAGACAAAACTACTGTATTAAAAAGAGAAATTTGCTGTGTACCCCAGATAGATACAAGAAGCAGAGCTGATCCCACTGGGAAGCTTTTGACCAGCTTTAATGAGAGCTCTTCTGCTTGCAGGTACTTTTTGATGACAGTGCATCATTGCTATTTTGAGCCAGCCTGCGTTTGGTGCACTGTAGAGAATTTTGCTCACAGTGATTCAGCTGCAGTGCTGTTAGCAGCATTAGCATGGACAGTGTTGCCAGCAGAAACCTCAGGAGCAAGGATAACTGGCAAGACACCGAGAGCAATACAAAGCTGTTGACAAATACAGCTCTTAGTACCACTGACTGGGCTAAGCAAGGATGGAAAGCCTCCTGCGGCTTGCTTGGTATAAGCACAAGTACAAAGTCATTCCTTGGGGTTTCAGATTGTCTGGCTGAACGAAGGAACACTATGGGAGGCTGCTGAGTGATGCTGTCTGGCTATGATCCCACGCTAAAAATACAGTGGAAGATAACTGCTAGTCTTTTCAGAGTTTTCCTCCTCAGTTTTCTGTGGCTTTTATGCTGTGCATATACAGTGCTGAATGGGAAACAGATCACCTCATTTTATCACTGAACCTCAAAGCTTATTTGGTCTGGTACGTTTTTTGCTCCTAGCTGCATTTCTGTGAAGATGTTTCATGGCCCTAGCATGCTATCAATTACAATTTATCAAATCCTAGGGAGGACTTTACACATTCTTTTACCTCTCGTTGAGGACAACTGACAATTCATGGGACAAAAACATAAGACCTATAAAATTTTAGAATCAGTGAACTTCTAACCTTTCATTCTTCATGCAGACTTTCCAATTCAGTATATTGAAAGCTGCATTTCAAGGCAAAAATCAAGTAGTATGTCCTTTTCCATACGGTGGAAAACAGAAACTTTTCCCTAAACTATCTCCTGAATGACTAATGGCCATACATTTGCAGCAGATGTAAGCGAGCATCGTATCTGTTCTGAACGCTCTTATCAGCCTTTCCAAGGGGTTTGTAAAGGATGACAAAAAGCTGTGGTACAGAAATTACTGTGATGGCAGATTAGAATTCCAAGGCTTGTGTGCTTTTTCATTTCAGAAACAGTTGCAGTGATTTAAGATGCTGCCAGTCTTTACTCTCCTCACTGCCCAGACCCAGTTACATTTTCCAAATCTCTTACAAGGAACATTTATGTGATTCTAAGCCAATATCATATGAAATCTAGAAGCTCAGCATCAACTGCCTCTCACAGTAATTTGGGTTCTGTTACTAAACTACTAGATTTCACAACAAAGTGGCTGAAGGACCATTTTGCTCTACTGATTCCACAAGGGAGGACATTGAAAATGTGGTTGTGTTCACCTCTGGCAGGAGGACAACAAAGGCTTGGTCAATAACAATTTATATTGTTGCAGCTATTTCTTTAGTGAATGTGTTTCTAAGACCTAAGCTACAATTTTGCAAAACCAAAGGGAATAAATACAGAGTTAAACCCTGCAGCTGATCACCAAGTTAGTTACTGCACAAACATCTTTAAAGTGCTGTGTAATTTTAATGACTACTAACTGCTTGCAAGCCACTTAAATAAATCTAATCAAATAAACCAAACCGTTCTAAGAGTCATAAAAGAAAAACTATTCCCTTTGGCTCCACAGTACTTCATTACTTGGCTAGATCCATTCATTGAGACAGAGCTCCACTAGACTGATTCAAGCCAGGATAACAAATCCCATATTCCAGATGACAAAACATTTTCCATCAGGCTATCTTTCAGAGGTAAATCTCTTATATTGGCAATTCCTGTCTTGTGACTACAATTTATTGCAATTTGAACTGAATACTCTATTTTCAGAGACAATGAATGTCAGTTTGAAATGGTCAATAACCTGTAATAACTGAAAAATTGTCAAACCCTAGTGTGCCTAATGTTAAGAGAAAATAACGAAGTATAGATTTTAAAAGGTCGTTATCAAAATATCTTCATGTGCACTAAAAATGGAGAACATGGGAAAATGTATGAAAGGTTCCATTTTATTCTGCAGCTGACCTGACACAGCACATCTGCACCCCTGGATATATGCAGCAAGAAGAAACAGCTTGAAATATGTATTTGCAAGGCTTACATTAGTCATCATTAAAATGTTTTTGTACCCTGAGTGATCTGCTGAAAGAACTGAGTTTGAATGCTTGGTTTGGGGAGAGGCGGGAGGTTCAGTTTTTACAATAAAAAGTATTACTTCTTCACATAAGCTTTGTATCTTCATATAAGCTGTGAGAAATTCACCCACCTTCTTCTTTAGGATATTGGGAGGAACACTGGTTAGAAAGCAGTAGTAGCTGCCTCAGGTCAAAGGCAGGTAGCCAGGCATGTAAAAAGATGTTCAGCTGACTTCACTGCAGAGTGATAATTAGTTACACTCAAATTATGTCCCTTGAGGTAATGCACTTGAGAGCAAATCTGGCATGCAGCTCAAAGTTTTCTGGGGCCATAGCCTCAGATCCTCAGCCAAGTATGCTCCGATGTGTTGCAAGTTTCTTTACAACAAAAGGTGGAAAAACTTTTTTTGCCATTACAGTGTATAAAGCTACATAACAGAAATACTAGAATTGGTCTGGATGGAAATCCCCAACAACACCGGAAGAAACGACGGAGCAAAGCTGCAGATCAGTGGAAGAGCCATTCCTCTCCCTAGTTATCTCAGCATTGAGACAGACCATAGTCATAAAGATATGTGAAATGAAGAAGTAAACAGAACAGGCAGCAATCTTGTTGAATATTTATGGAAGATAAAATACACAAGGTTGTTCAGCAAAAATATTGTCCCATAATAACAGTTGATGCCTAGAGAGTTTAAAAATATGTCCAAACCCATTTGTCATCACCAGTGAAGAGAAACCCAAGAGATGTAGTGACAACTTGAAAGCTATTTGCTGCTGCCTTCCATGACATACAGGTGATCCTGGCAAAACTGGTCAGGCATGCACATGTCTCAGTGCTTGCAAGAATGTGCATATGAGAGTGTGAGTGGGTAAAATCAACTTACTTAGGGAATTGTAAATTAAAATTATGTTCTGCCTACCTAAGGTCATGTATTGTCTTTTATTGCACTAACAACCTACAAGGACTATGTGTCTCCAGCTGTGTAATACTTAGCTGTGGACTTGCTGTTGTCTTGAGCTGAATGGATCAGAAATTCTGATTCTATTCTCACATTTCCTTCAGCATTTCAGGTTTGGGTAACTGTGGGCAAATGGAGTTTTCCAATATATATAGAGAGTCAAACTTAGTTAATGGCTTTGAAAGTGAATTCAGACAAGTTTGGATGGAAATATATGGCATGATTGCTTATGCAGAGAAAGAGCTGGCTCTGGTAACTCTGTTAAACTCTTGCAAATCAATATCCTGAATTGGTGTGATCAGCGCAGAAGTGTTGGGGTTTTAGTAGGTTTTTTGTGTGTTCTTTTCTTGTCCTCTCGAAGAATTTTTCCCCATGCTAAGCCATAATTGCTGGGTGCTTAAGAGAGACAAAAAGACTTGGTCACAGGGGAGGGGTCCAGCTGTCCCCTTTGTCTTGGGTTTTTCTCAGGTGGGGGCGGAGATGCCACAAGATTTGAACTGGGAAAAGGAGTTGGGTACNTCCTGTTCGTCGTTACTGCCACAGTTGTTTTGTTTTGTTTGTCTTGTTTTATATATATATCTATTTTAGCAAAGGAACTGTTATTCCTATTTCCCATATCTTTGCCTGAAAGCCCCTTTATTTCAAAATTATAATAATTCGGAGGGAAGGGGATTGCATTTTTCCATTCCAAGGGAGGCTCCTGCCTTCCTTAGCAGACACCTGTCTTTCAAACCAAGACAAGATGCTATTATCATACAGCTGTGTAGAGCAAAATGACCCAGAAATTATCTCACAGTTCACCCTTCAGCAAACAAACAGGACATCACAAGAAACAGCATGTTTTAGCTATGATGTGTTTTTTTAGCTAGATGTGTTTTTTCCACATTCCTTTGCTTGTTCTTTCCATATCTGCTTCGTTTTGGGGAGAAAAGGATAATTTTGGTGGAAAGCAATGTGCACACACACACAAACCCAGGTATTTCCTATCTTTAAAAAAAATCTAGAAATATAGCCAATTGCCCACTTGCACAGAACTCCACAGCACTTGCTGGTATAAAGCTTAGTTAGACACAGGTTCACCCAGCTGATGGCACAGATGTAGAGTGCTTCTAGCCCTCACTTTCCCATGAGAAAATTAGTTTGCAGAATGCTGTAAGCCCTCTGTGTATTTCAGCATTACTCCATGCAATAAACCAAACGTTAGTTGCTATGCAGTATATTCATTAATTTTCATAGAGTCTCTTCTTTTGCCTTTCTCTTAGCTTGGCAGCAACATCTGTGCCAAAAAAGGTTCGGGTTTTGTCCTCTTTTAACACAAGTTCTCTCTGCTAGTAGTGATCAGATCACTTCTGAAGTGATCAAACATGATCCTGTTAGCAGAAAGGGTCAAAGACCCACTGGTAGTCTGTGTCTTATGCTGCAAGATCTCCTAGTAGGCATTATCAAGGTGCTGCTGCATTCTAAACACAAATAAATGAGAATCCCAAAGAGTACTTTGACCTCCTGTACGGCACCAACTCCCAAATCAGCTCTGTTGCCCAACACTTGCAAGATTTCAGTGGCAGCAGCAGATTGCTCACTTTCCTCTGAGACAATAGCTACTTTGGCACTTATTCAGGCTTCCTGTAAGCTGCTGTTATCCCAGAAAAAAGAGGGGCAAAGCTAATGTCTCAAAAAACCCCAGACATCATGGCATATTATTACATGCTGCCCTACCCCACTCAGAACAGACTTTACACAGACTTAGTTTTGTATTGTTATGTGAACAACACACAAATGCCATTATCAGCCACTTAGAAAAATACTACTTTAATACAATGTATTTCAGGGATTCTATTATATTAAAATAGCTTTATTGTCTTCACAGCACACTTCTGAGTCTTAAAAATTAATTACAAGTGTGACCTGACTCTTGAACCATGGGGTTTAGTATTCTTTTATCCCTTCTTAGGAGGGGGGTTCTGTGCTTTCAATTTTGGTATTACTTTTTTTCCCCATGCTACTAAATGCCCATGTTGCTACTTACTTGTATTGTATTACAAAAGCTTTGTTAAATAAATGTGCCTGGATTTGTGGTGAAAGGGGGGAAATTTATTGTCCTTAATTCTTGTAGCAGTTCAGTCTCAATGAAACTGGGATTATTCTGTGACCATCCTCTCTGACCACCATCTCCTACATATATAAGCCTTAAGAGACACAAATGCCTCGCTACAGGAGAGGCTGTGGGTAGCTGTACCAGTCCAAGGAAAAGTCTGAGGGAAGAACCAGCTTGCACTTCTCTGGGGCCCTCCTTTTCCCTGTGGTTGATTGTGAGAATGTGCTACATTACCCCTCAACAACCTGTGGTAAATTCTTCCCTTCCCTTTCTTTAAGTGTATGGAGACCAGGGAGTGTTTCCACATTTCAGCCCACCACCTTAACTTCTTGTGTTCCACATGTTACCAGAATATTTCTCTTCTGAACTCTTCTGTGGGATCTGAAAGCGTGCTAGGCCTTAATAAAACACATATAAAATCGACAGTATACTGCCCCTAGATATTTCCACTGCTGAGCCAAGTAAGTGGAGAGAAGAGACTGATGAATGACTCCATGGCCACACATGGGAAAGAGGGGAAAGTGTTTCCAAATGTTCTGTTAAAACCTATAACATACTTTTTAAAACTCTCACATTTCAAGTCAAAATCCCCTGAGACAGAATTTCTGACCTTCGGAATCTATAACTGTGTATTTCCATATGTGCCACTGCCAAAATGCTGAGCAGGCATTTGAGATTTACCCTCAGTACATCATTTTAGCATAGAAGATGCTAACTGTGAATCCAGAAACTTTGTTCTGAAATAGGTGCAATTTTACTGCAAATACTAAGCAGAGCCTATAATTCTACCTAAGCAAATGCCACTGAGGCATTACAGATGATCAGATATCAACATGCTTAAGAAATATAAGCAAAGAGCACTTGAAAGTCTACTAAAAAGCTATATTCCTTTCAACAAAAAATACCAAAGAAACAAGGTACTTTATGTCTAACACTAGCAAATAGTACCACGGAGTAGGAATGGATCTGTAGAGTAATACAATTGTTTTTGAGGCCCCTGACTCCATGCTAAATATATTTGATGGGGGTGTTAGTGATTTTAGATTCTCTTTTGTCTGGTTCTGTGCATCTGACCCCCTCATTGGCAGATGGAACATATTTCTGATTTAGTTTCTATCAAGAAGGGTTCAGTGACCAGTGCTCTGTGACCAGTCTGCAGTGCAAACCAAAGTGCCCTAAGTGGGGACAATCCCAAGGTTTGCTTCAAAGTTCACTCCTGGTCCAAACTAAAATGTTGATGTTAACCCCAGAAGACTTGCAGTCAGGGTTCTGGAGCAACTCTTTTGAGAGGCAACCAAATTTTAAAAACAAGCAAACAAACAAACAAACAAACAAAAAACCACAAAAAACCCCCACAAAAAAAAACAAAAACAAAAACAAAAAAACTCACAACAACCTGGTCTTATCTGAAAAGTTATCTATCCCTTTTTCCTACTTGCTTGTTTCACCCAGGCACAGCTCTCCCATAAGTATTCACAAAGCCACATTGTGTCTCTCTCAAATTCAAATTTCAATTCTCTTTCTATATTTTCTTTGCTGCCAGGGAGGTTGCAACCATGAGAGCTGCTTATTTTGCTCACCAATAATTGCCACCTTGCACAGCCCCGTCTTCCTGTATCCAGCTGTCTTGTTCCCAGAATCCAAGAGAAAGACAGATCTTCAGGTCAGTAACTGGCATCTCCCTTTGGTGTCTGCAGAGCGCTGACAGAATGAGGCGCTGCCCTGTGCCTGTGGCATGGAGACGTTACAGTAACAGAGAACTAATAACAGAGCTATTCTGACATCCAACCTAGTGCATCTGCGTCACTCCTCCAAACAAGAAGTGAGGTTATTCACACCCTCTTAACCTCCCATGTGCAATGGTTTTTAAAGAAAGAGCCAAAAATGACTTTTCACACAGAGATACGTTATCATGTAGTCTATACTTGTCTCCCTAAGCTTCAGCAAAAAACAGGTCCTTCCTGAGAAACAGGGCAGAGGTGTTATGTTATCACTGCTCTTCTCTTCGCCCACTGCACCTCACAGCAGAGAATCATGGAAAAACAAAACAATAAAGCCAAACGTTAGCATTCTGGTCATGGGGCTAGAAACCTGAGCTATTATTAGCAGTCAGCAGTTCTGATTTCCTAAATTACTTTGGCCAAGTTGCTTAGGCCCTGTTTGCATTGGATTTCCAGCTGTATGGAGAAATAGTTAAAATATGAACGCTTAGATTTTTCTAAAGCCCCTAGTGCTAGGGATTTCCTCAGTTGATGGATGCTTAGTCTCAGATACCTTTTAAAGGGGCTCTCTGCAGTATCTCAAATCACAAGATGCTTTTAAAATTCAGGTTTTATTTAATTTGATCCAGTTGTGCTGCTTCTCAGCAAAGCAGCAATTTTGTTAAACCCTTTTCCTTTAAAAAACCTCTTTGAAGAATATTTTAAATGCATGTCAAATAAGGTCTCAATGGTGTCCCATGATAATGTGAGTTCCTGTACTTGTATTTAGCTCAGTTGTCTCCCACTAAAGTCGTAATTATATATCCTGCTTATACCAGTAACTAAGTAGGAATTTTAAAGCTTTCCTCCCATATCAGCAAATGAAAGCATGTGAATGGAGTTTTCACCTTCTTTTTCAGGTTCTACATCTGCAGAAGACAGACAAGTGGTAGAGAGACTATACTCCTAGCTGGTGGTTCACAGAACTGACCACTCCAGTCTTGGCAGTGAACCAGCAGTAGAGCGCTACAACTATTGACTTGCAAGGCCGGTGGCACAGTCTCACAACTGGTGCAAACTAATCTGAAACCAGAACCCGAATGAACCATCCCTGCTCTTGCCCATGGCCATATCCTCCCCTTGGTGCCAAGTTTAAAACCAGGAAGACATCCAGCGAGTATGCTCAGCCTGATCATCTGGCTGAAAATCAACTCTGCTTAAAAAAAAAAGTCAGCCACTCTGGGGACCTGATTCAGCTCCCCACTGACCTTGTGAATGTTAGCACTGGGCAGAGCAGAAGAGTGGTGAGCAAGAGCCAGCTAACATTTCTGTGGTCTTAGATTGGCTTGAATTGTTCATAAAAGCATACTCTGAAATATCTAGCAAAACAGCATTAGCAGCATTGAACTGGTGTACAGGGAATATAAGAATGTGTTAAGTACTGGCACGACAGGGCAGTGCCACCGTCCCTTTTTCTCCCATTTCTGAACATGCAGCTTTACCACTTTAGCTGAGTCACCACAGGGAGTAACTAGCAGAAACAGCAGCAAAGTTTATTTGCTTGGGTACCCACCAATTTTAGAATTGACTGCAGAAATGTAAATGGGCACCAGCCTGGTCTAAGCACTTCTGTCTGCCTGTTCCTTCTTCCTTTACATGATGTCCACAACACACTGTGAATCCATAGTTCCTCTGGCCGCAGCCTCTGCCTCCCAAAGTGAAAAGCTACACAGATGTCCGACGTAACATCTATCCATTAATGCACACTCTGTGCAGAACTGTGGTTCTTGGTATTTAAAACCCTTGGAAAGAAGACAGAATATAAAAATCAAGATCTCTAGAGCTTCCAAAGACTGCACGTGAGGGTGTTCTGCCATAATGACTGAGTAAATCAAACAGCATAAACAAAAATCTTCATTACCAAAGAAACAAGATCAGTGAGCTGAAACAGCTTGGCATGGTTCCTGTCTCAGTGGATTCACCTCTGAGATATCCAGAACCTTGAAGATAATGCTGTTATTAATTGCGTCAAATCTCAGAAGAGCAAGAGTGAAGAACACAGAAAGAAACCATATGGTGACCTCAGAGAAGTCTCTGAAAAAGAAGGCCAGGCAGCTCAGGTGGAGAGAGACATTCCCAAAGATTAGAAGGCAAGAGCAGAGATCACTTTCCTTCACTGAATACTTGCAGAGGCTTTTAAGCCCTAGAGTGGAAGTTGAAGAGGAAATGGATTATAATAAACAACTCCCTTTCACCTTCTTTGGCATGAAAGGCTGAGGCTTTCCTGTGCTTCGGCACATCATTGAAAGCAGCAGTTTGCCTCAACTCCTTTCCATATAACTGAAAACAGCAGTGTCTGGATTGCAGCCTCCTCTGATTGCTGTGACCCAGACACAGCCTTGGAACTACCCAAGTCCTGCTCCCCAAGCTCCTCCAAGATCAGGGAGGCCAAGGCAACAAGCAACAAGGAACTCAATTAAGCCAAGTGCTGGAAGCTTCAGAAGTCAGAATTCTCCTTCCATTTTATTGAAAATCTCCATGTTGGCATTAATTTAAGCGTTTGTACTTCTAGGAAAATAGATTGTTTGTTGTATAGATTTGCATATCTGCTACATCTATCAAAAAGCCAAAGTATTTTCTGCTGACCAAAATATTCTCTGCCATTTCTTTTAATATCCCTACAGGTCTGCAACTCCACATATGGGCAATAACCTGTCCAGACCAGAGGCTGCTGAGCTACAGCAGACTATACAATGAAAACACATACTGTAAATAAATAGCATGCAAAACAACACATATTGCAGCACTGTTTCATAAGATGACCTGTTAAAAACTACTCTCATATTTCCCTGCTCTTCTGTAATTCATCCAGTTTCAGTACTCTGTGCAAAATCAATAAAAGTGTACCAAGCCAATTATGTAAACACTGATATCTATTTCTCAAATAATTTACCTGCTATTCTACATGAAATTATAAAAAAAAAAATGTTGAAAATGCTAAATGAATATCACAGAGCACAGAAATAGCCCGGCAAGCCCAGTTGTTGAGGGAATACTGCCATGTCCATGCAAGCAACAAAAAAAGTGTTCAGCAGGGTTGGATTAGTCTTAGCTCAGTGCAGTGCTTTGGGAGGTGAAGGAGGGACTTGTTAGATGAGAACAAGCTTGGTTTGTACCTTACAGAATAAACATACTGTACTTCAAAGGTAAAACTGTATATTCCTGAATACTGAGGGAATCCACAAGACTGCCATAGGACCCCCTCTCATTTGTGGCTTGAAATTCAATACAATCTACAGCAGTTAGCTGTAAATGTGACAAACAGTGCTAGGTCTCCAAACCCTGCAGCTCATGAGTTCCCAGTACAGCATCCCAATAGTGGGAACAATGCCACTTAGAAGGTGCAAGAGGAGTATTTGTCTACAACGCTGGATATAATCCCAGTGAGTCATGCTTTCCCCTGACATTCCCATAAATGCACTTTATTCAATGCAAAGCAAAAGCTGCCATTTGCACATGGCTGTGCAGCACACAGATGTTGCACATCAGGATAAAACACAGCCACGGCTGTTTAGAAGGGAACTACCGAAGATGTGCTGTCATTAGACAAATCCCAACCTGCGTGTCACAGAGAACATGTCCAAGACACGGCTGCAGCTCAAGATTTTTTGTGACAGCAGGGTATTGGTTAGGTGTGATTGATACTGGGGAGATAATAATTGCTGGGTAAACAACAATAAGTATTGGATGAGCAGTGATGAAAATAAACGCGATCACATTTCAAGAAATTGAGTGGATGTTTGCATCAATTAAAATGAAGTGTGCTTTTCTTATCTACATGCTTGAAGAAAATGATGCTTTATTCCAAACAGGCTACTGAGACTATGCAATGACAGCAAATATTTTAGAGAATAATAACTGTTGAGGTTGCTATTTTACTTTTCCAATTTTGAGCAATTTTGAGGCAATTTTGAGGTTTTGTGCTTGTCTTACCTTACACAATTTTTTGACTGAGACGGTCATTCACAGTAATACCTACACCTACTTGGCTGAGTTATGCTAAGAACATTCATCACTTCTGCATAGAGACAGAGGCAACAGCAAGCCAGCTAATTCTTTGCAGAATAAGAAATCAGCATACATGTTTTCAAGCTAAAATTAACACATGCATTTAATTCTTCATAAATATATCTGCGATTTGATGCACTATGCAGCACATACAATTGAGGATGCCAGAGATGGTGGTTTTTTACTGAAATGAAGATGCAGTACTTCATGCTTAGGTTTGAAAGAAGTATAGCTTAATAAAAATAAAGCTTATGATTCAAGTCACTCACTTCAGAACTCATTTATGGTACATTTTATACCTACTGCAAATGATGAACAACAGCCTTGGGTAACTGCTTTCCTTACAAAGTGTGGGAATCAAAGGATACATTTTAGATGTGTGGTCACAGATATGACCACGCGAATGAAATGCAAATAACCAACGTAAGAGTCGATGATGTGCTGTCTTTGATAGATGTAGTGTTATAAATTGTCTGTTCCGTGATAATCTCAATGGGAGAAGAGCACTTAATAAGAGGATTTTTGGTGCACAGATTTAAATGAAAGAAAATGTGGTTGTGTGCAAGTGTAATTGTTAACAAGAACTGTGCTGGTCACTTACTATTTTGACATCTAGACACGACAGGTTTTGTACACCAAAGCTAGTACTAGTTCTGGAATCTATTATAATCCAGCTTGATTTCCAGATCCTAAACAGAGTCAGCAAAAACTTGTGGAGGGTTGGGGAGCAATTCTTCACTTATAGTTCATCCAAGCCCTCCATGACATCACTGAAGAACAATTTTGTCCATAATCTTTCAAAACTAATTCACATTTTCCCTATCATATTCCAGGTAAGCTGTGGCCACAAATACTGCTGTTTACAGCACAGTCACAAAGAGCATCCCACCCAAATGCTCATGCATGCTTCGTCTTTCAAGGGGCCATGTAATCACCCTCCAGTGAGAGCTAACAGAGGTCACTTAAAGCCAGGAAGCCTGACAGAGATTTCCTTTATCCATTATCTGAGGTTTAAGTGATCAACGCTCTGTAACAACACACAGGCTCTGAAAGGTTCAGTCTTCGCTCTGAAAACATTTTAGGAAGGCCTCAGCACTTTGTAGGAGTAGACACATACTTGGCAGCCACCAGCAAAGCATCGAGTAAGCAGTGCCAAAGGGAAGCTGGTGCCACATCTGGTAGGACAAGGCCCCGTGTCTGTGTTAACTCGTGCACTCCTATGGAGCTGGCTACTGTACAATTTCATGCAATTTAACAGGATTCTCATTTTGAATAAGTAAGGCATGCATAGGTATAATTCCAATTTGTGCAGATTAAGGAGAAGATGAATATATACTTATTTAATGTCACCAAAAGATAACTGTTTTTTAACACTCTGGTCAGAAAAGCAATGGTTTATTAGGGAAAGCTTCCAGTTGGAGGAGCTGGCTGCCTTCCCCACTCTTATTCCCTGATTCCCATGATACAACCTTTGGCTGCTGTTACCAGCCTTGGAGTCTCCTGCCTTTGCTAGACATAAACATTTTCCATAACTGGATTCCTTGTTTGAAAAACTGGTGTCCAGACCCTAGAAAGTTCAGTCCCTGAAGAGAGTCCTCACAGAGGGGAAATTAAAGTTAAATACCAGCTATTATTTGGCTGTTTCTCTCTCCTGCCACCAACTCTAGCAGAGCACAGTGAGCTCTACTTCAGAGCTGATTTCCTTCCCTTCTGGGACTTCAGGCATATGAGCCTTAGTGACACAGGATTCATCTCTGTGAGTTTAACACTGAAGCAAGAGTTTATCTCAAGACTGTAAGTCACAAGAAACACATGCTATTTGGAGACAAAAAGTTCCTTTGAATCTCTAGGGGCATTTGGGAGAATCTAACCTGATTCTTAACTGTCTCTATTTCCATTATTGTGCTGGAAAGTGTTCTTAGCTGCCACAAAGATCTACCCTGGTTAAGGCAAGCACTGTTCATTTAAGCTGAATTGAAAGCAGTTAAATTAAATCATAGAATCATAGAATGGTTTGAGTTGGAAGGGACCTTAAAGATTGGAAGTTGGATCGGACACCTTCCCCTAGACCAGGTTGCTCAGAGCTCCATCCAGCTGGCCTTAAACAATCTTTTGTCTACTAGCAGGTGAAAGGAGAGATCAGCGAGGCTGGGCAGGCATGGTGGTAAGGCTGTATGTTTGATTCGGACGGTGGTACGGACATATGTTTGATTTGTATGGGGCTGCTCAAATAAAGCCATGCCACTGGCCAGAGTATGAGACACTACCACTGACCCCANCTTTCAGGCCCGTGGGTCCTCAGAGCCGGGGCCGCCCCGCGCCACCGGGGGCCCCTGTCCGCCTTTCCAGAGGCTCTTGTGCGCGCTCCCTCCCTCCTTTCCCGCCTCCTCCTCTTCTTCCCGCCCTCTCCGCTCCCTGCCGCCTCCTCCTCCGCTCCCTCCCGCCGCCTCAGCTCCTCCCGGCGCCGCGTCTCGCCCACCATGGCGAGCAAGGACGGTAGGAGCCCCCCTCCCTCTCCCCGGCCGGGCGGTGGGGTGTGAGGGTGCGTGTGCCCGGGGATGGCGGAGCGGAGCTGGGGCGCTCTGGGATTCCCCCCCGAGGAGCTGCCGCGGGAGGTGGGAGCGGGGGTGGAGCGGCTGCAGTTTTCGTCCCGCCGGCCGCCCTCTAGGGCCCTGCGGGACCCCCGCTCCTGCCCCGTCCCCACCCCGGTAAAGCCCCGGCCGGAGCTGCGCCCCCCTTCTCCACCCTCGGTTCATCTCTTCCCTTCCTGCAGTGCTGGAGGACGCGGTGGAGGAGCGTGTCATCAGCGAGGAGTACAAGATCTGGAAGAAAAACACGCCCTTCTTGTACGACCTGGTGATGACACACGCCCTGGAGTGGCCCAGCCTCACGGTGCAGTGGCTGCCTGATGTGACCAGGTGAGAGACGGGAAGAGAGGCCGGGAAGGTGCCGGGGAGGCTCCTTTTCTATTAACCGTGTGTGCTGAGTAACTTGAGGATAAAAACCATGCAAGACGAGAATAATTTGGGTTAGACTTCTCTTTGTGAGCTTGTAGTTCTTTGTTTTGCTTACAGCTTTAAAAACCCCGCGGGTGTGCAGAAGCATCGAGGAAAAAGCTCACAAGTTGATACTTCACAGAAGTCTAGATTAGCCTAGCAAAAGGTGATGTGAGGTGTGAACACAGAAGTATTTCTCAATTTATTTCTAAATAAGAGATCTAGTGCTCATCTGTAGTTAATTCTGATCACAGAAATCTATCTGCTAAATTAGCTTGTTCTTCATGACTGCTTTTCTTCATGTGCACTACATAGAGTCTTCTGTCCAAGCTATAATATCTACAGTATATGCTTGATATCTTTTAAGTCTGGACTTATTTAAGAGAATATTCTGAAACTGGTTTTTCACGTCCTGGCTTTGTCCCTGGTTCATTGTTAACTTCATATATTTAAACTTCCGATTCTTCCACATCCCCCTGGAAAAATTGTGGGCTCAGTGTAATTTCTTAAAGAATCATGAAGATGGGGATAGAATCTGTTCATGTGCCAGCTACTACAGAACTTAATTGTTGCATTAACAACTCAGGGCTCCACTGAGATAGTGGGCAAGGACTGGTGTAACATGGATGTAGGTAGATTTTAAAATATCTTACGGGTAAGCTTCATGCAATTATCAGAGGATGGTCTCCTTCTTCTGTAAAGTTCCTTCTTACATATGGGATGTTTTACGTGTTGGTTAGGTGATCACTTCATTTGGTGTACCAGAATGTTTGGGGATGATGTTGAGAGATGTGAGCTAACTAGTCGTGGCATGGAGAAAATGCAGTGGGGATTTGAGGGTGTGGAGCCCTTAGAAGGAACACTTTTGCTTGCCTCGTATTTTGCAGATTGACTTAATATTCAGTTTAAAACCTGGTATTTCCAATTATCCAGTGTCAAAATATGTAAGCCATTTAAGGCAAGGACTGCCTCTTTGTATGGCACCTGACACGATGGGACACCTGTTCCTGATGCAAGTAAGTGCATGTGCATTGTGCGTTTCTTGTTTGGTTTTGTATTTTTTTCACCTCTACACTTGGAAGTGGTGTAGTAATACCTGTGGTGGTTCATGATTACCCAAATGATTCCAGATTGCTTGGATTCAGGCAACATAATTAGTTTGTTGCATTCAAGAACGCAGAAGTTGCTTGGTTTTGACTGCTCAAATTTGTCCTTTCAGATATAAATGGCACCATCCATCCAGCTGTTCACTTTTAACTAAATGTTACATTCAACCACCAGAAGAGGCGTTTGATTCTAGTTAAGATAACTGATAAAAGCTTCTACGAGAAGTAACTAAAATAGGTTGCCACTTGTCCCCTCAGGATTTATGTTTTATGGAATTGTTTTGTTTCCTAAATCAATACTTTGAGACTCCGGGGAAATTAGAGAGAAGTAGGTATTGGTGTCACCTCTAAGTGCTGTGCAAACTGTAACTGTCCCTTTCAAGCCACAGTGGCAGTGTTTACTGGCTTGTATTGTCGCTCGAGCCTTGCTGGTTGCGTCTTTGGCTTGCTCATGGCAGAGTGCAGTTTGCTTTACTGCACAGGTGTTTGCAAAAAAGGGGAGGATCTCTTACGGAGTGTCTCTTTTCCAGCTCCCTGAAGAGGTTTGGATCTTGAGGGTTATTGATGCAAGCTATGGAACTTCTGTAACTGAGCACATAATTTTACTCCAACATTTATAATTCTAAACAGGCCAGAAGGAAAGGATTATGCTCTGCACTGGCTGGTTTTGGGCACACACACATCCGATGAACAGAACCACCTGGTTGTTGCCAGAGTCCAGATTCCCAGCGATGATCAGTTTGATGCTTTGCAGTATGACAGTGAGAAAGGAGGTGGGCATGCAGCATTCTTAGGTTCTGTTTGAGCAGTATCATTACTGCTTTCAGTTGTTCTGATAATGAATATCTGTTCTCACTTGCTGTTGAATACTAAAGTGGACATATACTTACCAGTCCACACTAATTCTAGATTACTAAAAAGAGGAAACTTTTTGTTCCAGAAAAGCTTAGGTAACATTAAGGTATACAATCCCTACTAGAATTTCTACCAGCTCTCTCAGTTGTAGTGAAAACTGGTACACATATACCTCAAATAAAGACTAAAGGTCTGAAAGAGGATTCCAGATATCAAAAGTGTTAATGCTATTGTGTTACTTGGTGTGAGCCTTTCCTAGTCTTTGCTTGTGTTTAGTAAGGTGCTACCACTGTTTCTTGGAATAGGGAAGATGCTGTTTCAGTAGTCTAAAATTGATGTGATAAACTGAAATTTTTCTGACAACTGTAGAATTTGGTGGCTTTGGATCTGTGACTGGCAAAATTGAGATGGAGATTAAAATTAACCATGAGGGCGAAGTGAACCGTGCCCGATACATGCCGCAGAATCCTTGCATCATTGCAACAAAAACACCCTCTGCTGATGTTCTGGTGTTTGACTACACTAAACATCCTTCAAAACCAGGTGGGTCAGACTCCTTGGAGCTGAGAAAAATGTCAAAGAGAGGCAAACTTCTATTTGAGTGTGATTGGGAGAGAGTTGCTGGGCTCTGGAATCCAAAGGAGAAGGCCCATATCTTCAGTGACTTTAACTGCCTGGTTATGCTCACTTTCCTAAGACAATCTTGGTAGAAGCAGCACTGTCTGGAGAGGTTCATGTATAAAATATAATTATTGCAACAGAAACAAAGTTCTTGGGTGATAATGATGCTCCTATGGATTGATGTGCAAGGAGATGCTAAATGGAAGGACTTTTCTGTCTTTCAGACCCAAGTGGAGAGTGTAATCCTGACCTTAGATTAAGAGGACACCAGAAGGAAGGCTATGGCTTATCATGGAACTCAAATTTGAGTGGACATCTTCTCAGTGCATCAGATGATCATGTAAAAACCACATCTTTCCCCCTATTTAAAAAACCCAACTCCTCCTAATTTATGCTGTAGTAGAAAATTGGAGAAAATCTGTCCTAGTGCAGCTGTGTATTGTTATGTGGGGAAGCTCTCATATACTGTAATTACATTTCTAAAGGCTGTCAGTTGGCTTTAGGCTGTAATCAACAGTGAGTTCTTTTTAAGGTTCTTGATGTAAGAACAGAATATTTTTATAGTTGTCTGCTGGAAGAAGCCCTTTAAACTGGCTTGGGTCAAGACTATAAATTAATAAGACTCTCAAAGATCAATTGAACTAACAGCTTATAAATTTCTTTGTCGACTTTAAAAGTGTAAATTGCTTCTGTGACCTTCTAAATAATCCTTGGGCCTTGAACTTGCAGAAAACTGATTAATAAGGTAGCTCTCATTTGTGGCATACTAAGTGTTCTTTTTCAAAAGCAAAGAACTGCTTCAGGAGTGTCATGTCTGTAGAGTGTGATTGATTATTTATTTGAAAGATAATACAATCAGAGTCTGCATTTCAGTAGAATGTGGCTTATTTACAGACGGTGTGTTTATGGGATATAAGTGCTGGACCCAAAGAAGGCAAGATTGTTGAGGCAAAAGCCATCTTTACTGGGCACTCTGCAGTGGTAGAAGATGTGGCATGGCACCTGCTCCATGAGTCTCTGTTTGGATCTGTGGCAGATGATCAGAAGCTAATGATGTAAGTTAGGGGGTTTCTGGGTAGTGCCTGCTGTGTGCTGCCAGTGGACCTAGTCCACAGCACTTGTATAAAACACAAAGTCTGAATTTTGGAATGATTTCATGTAGCTCTTTATGGCAATCAGCTACAGTGATGGTGCAGAATCACTTAAATCTACATGTCATTTAATGTGTTCACCTCACTTGAAAGAAGATGTAACTAATATGTATGTCAGCTTCCTGTGGCAAGCTGCTCATGTACAACAGACACAAAATACTGAGGGTTCTGGAATGAAAACTGTAGCTTCAGAGTTGGGTTTAGTAATAAAAGCTGTAGTGAAAAAGAACCTCCTGTAAAAACTTAAGTGTGTTTGCTCTCCCTCCTTCCTCCCTGCCCCCGACCCTTCCCCAAACCCTTCACTGCCACAGCTGGGACACGAGATCTAATGCCACGTCCAAGCCGAGTCACTCCGTAGATGCTCACACAGCCGAGGTCAACTGTCTGTCCTTCAATCCTTACAGCGAGTTCATTCTGGCAACTGGCTCTGCTGACAAGGTTTTTACTCGAGTATATTTACATTCCTAAGCAGTGCAGATGAAGGCCACTATAGTAAAACCAATTTCTTGTGTCTCCCAGACGGTGGCTCTCTGGGATCTTCGAAACTTAAAGCTGAAACTCCATTCTTTTGAGTCTCATAAGGATGAGATTTTTCAGGTGGGTAAACTACTCACAGCTTGTAGAAAAAACCTAAGACGAGTACTGACTTGGACAAGAACATGTAGATTTGTGTTCTTGCAACACAGATCTATTGAACCGGAATTCACTATGTTGTGTTTGACAATTACAGACAGTACCATTTAGTTTATTTCTGCCTTTCCCCACTTTAAAGCAAGTAGTCAGCAACTTACTGCTAAAAAGATACTGGGTGTTCACAAGTACCTTTAGTACAGGTAGAAGGTTTCTCTAAAATAATGTGCTGTAGAGAGGATTTGGGTTCAAGCCTAATTTTGTGAACTCTGCCTATTTAATTAGGTGCAAGTAACAGTGATTATTTTAGACAAATTTCATAAAATATGGTAGATCTGTAACACTGAAATAACATTGTTTGTCAGTTTGAGAAATCTTAAGACTTTAAAGCAGTCTGTTTGAGCTGCTGGATACCCTCTGTGCTGGAAGAAACTGATTTACAGAGTATAGTTAAAAATTAGTGGCCAGGGTGTTGGTTATTCAAGATATGCTTTAGAAATCAGTAACTGCTCCACTAAAGTTGTTTTCTTTTAATAGGTTCACTGGTCTCCTCATAATGAAACCATTCTTGCTTCAAGTGGTACCGATCGTCGGCTTAACATATGGGATCTAAGGTGAGGAGCAATTCCTTTCTCTTAGTATATATGGACAGATGGTTAAAAAAAAAGGCTGCAGGCCTGCATTATTTGACAGGTTTGGTTTGTGCTGTTCTCTGGCCTTCCTTGCTTACCTCAGGCTTGGTCTTTTGGGTATAAATAGAAACAGCACAGTACATCTAAAGTTACTTCTACATCAGGATTTCTTGCTAATAGCATTGTTTTCTGTTGTCCACTTGTTGCCTGGATTAGAAAGACAAAACTTGCAACAGTGTTAAAGTGGTAGGATAAAAAGCAGTTCTTTAATGAAAGCTTTCAGGTGCACAAATATGGGTATATGTGCATGCATGATAAAGGATTTCTATAAATTTTAAAAGGTTAATTAATTAGTGTATCTAGCAGGTATATCCAGCAGGAGGTCAGTTGGCCCAGTAACCTACCCTTGGGTCTGCCCCTTTGGACTTGGTCCAGGGGTTTCTTTGCCCTATTTCTTGTTACGTCTTTCAAGTTCTGGTCGAAAACAAGATGTCCTTGTCAGAAATTCTGTTCTTAAGAATAAGACTAAACAGAATTTCAGGAAGTTGTTAGAAAGGGTTAGCTTATTATTCTAAAAGAGAGGGCAGGAAAAGTACTGGAAATCATAAAACTATATATTAAAAATTTACAAAGCTACACATATGAAAAAGGCTAAGAGTCCTTAGGCATCACATCAGTAAGTGATTTTTGCCTCCATGTGCTTCACAAGTTAAGACTATTTCAGTAATGACAGTGCCAGATAGTTGATGTTTTATACCTGGTGCTTATAGTTATTTCACAGTGAGGAAAACAAATTGCAAATATGGGAAACAAAGGCCAAGAACTGTTAAGTTGATATAGAATGCAATTGTAATTTTAATAAAAAGTATAAACTACTTTCTTACAGTAAAATTGGAGAAGAGCAGTCTGCAGAGGATGCAGAAGATGGGCCTCCTGAGCTGCTGGTACCCTTTTGTTCAGGTTTCAGTGTGCTGACATGCTGTGTGGCAGTGACATGTCTCGTCACTGATGCTAAAACTGCAGCTGTTCATAAATCTTTTCACCTCCTTGGTTTCCAGTCCATTGCTCTAATTTGCTGTAGGCTTCCTCTGTTCAGTTCTGAAGGTTTCCCCATTTCCTGTGTGACTCTGTAAGTGCTCTTAGAGGTCATCAGAATGAAATACGGCTGGATTTCACAGCCCAGCCCTGTGTGAAGAGAGACCATTTTGAGGATGTCAGTTGTTGCTGTGATAATAGGAACTGTTACCTCAAATGCTGTCTCAGCAACTGCATCTGTGTCTGTAAGCAGTGAATGGGAAGCAGTTGAACACACACCTTCCATGTGCCTGTTGTGAATCTCTAGTAGCAAGTTTTTCTTTGTGTAGTCGTTAGCATGATGAATTTAACTTAAGAATCCTGGGTTTTAACAGATTCCTCTAGAGTTGAAATGGCTTACTGAAGCTTGTGTTTTTTTTAACAGTTTATTCATGGAGGACATACTGCCAAAATTTCAGACTTCAGCTGGAATCCTAATGAGCCTTGGGTAATCTGTTCTGTATCAGAGGACAACATAATGCAGATATGGCAAATGGTGAGTGTCACAACAGTTCTTGAGTTGCTCTGAAGCTTGTTGTGTAAATGAAACTGAAAGGGTTTGTTCTTAGGGCAGCTTGTGCCTTCAAGGACTGAAAGTTGTCTGTGCCATATACTTCTTGCTCTAATCAAACAGTGTAAGACTTTAAAAAGAAAACCAAGACTCAAACAACTTGAATAAAAAGAACTGCTAGTTAATTGTTGATTCCAAGTCCTGGGTACTAGTTAATATTAAGATTTATTCTTAATAAAGCAGTTGCAAACTTATATCCAATATTAGCCAAGACTTACTCTTCCCCCCCTGTATGTTGGCTGTAAAGCAGGATGCCTTTTAATTCCCCAGTTAGTTCATATTACTTTACATTACAGGAAATGGATTAGCTATCTTAGAAATGTGGAACAAAGTAATTTGGGAGTAAAGTAAGTTAAAAAAACTGTAACTGACTTAAGTGTCTGGCACAGGTCAGGCTTCTTTTTTTTTAAAACGTGTCCTTGTTTTGTGTATTTAGACTGAGGTTGAAATAATTTCAAACAAAATGTTCATAATAGGGCTCGTGGTTAAATGGCTACTGCTTTTGCTGTGGAAATGGACCAATGCTAGAAGGCAACTGCCAAAATGTAGCCACTGTGTGCACATTCCTAAATTTGACTGCCCTTTAAGAAAGGGCATGGAGAAAGTCCCTTCAAGGAGGGGATGATGGCCATTATCAAGGTCTTTTTCTATATGAAGTGTAGAAGATTGTTTAAAAACAATTGTGTGTTATCACTTGTAATGTAATGTCTTGTGTCTTCAGGCAGAAAACATTTACAGTGATGAAGAACCAGATATAACAGCAGCCGAACTGGAAGCTCAAGGAATGTAACTTTTCTTTAAGGAACTACTGGGAATGACATAGTAATATAATTTGACTACTGTATACCAAAAATAAAGCCCCTATTAAAAAAATAAAAAAAAAAAAAAACACCCTAAAAAACAAAACCAAAAGCCCCCACAATCGCTGGGCAGAAGCATTACATCAGAACAAGAATATTCTTAATCAGGCACAAAAAGCTTGTATAATCAAGTTGTCATGGTTGTGTGTCCCTTGGGTGGGTGGGCACTTTGAGGTGTTGTATCCTGTACAGCAATTAGCTTTAGAGAGAATAAGAATGACTTAATACCTATGTCTATATTTTTAAACAAACTTACTGGGTTCCTGTAAATAAAATGGTCAAATTCTCACTCTTCACACGTGGAAACTATATAAAGAAACACCCCTTTTTATTAATATATAAAAAGAGCTTTTCACTTTTACACACTACTTTTGGATTGGCTTTGCATAAATAAAATCTATTTTAAAAAAGTTTGGTGTGTTTAATGTTCACTGGCATACGTTGAATGCTTTCTTGCCTGAATACAATTTAATTTCTGCCTGGTGATAAAGGTATGCATTTTTTAGTTTATAACTTAGCCCACACTTAAACGTCTGGGAAGATTAGAATTGTCTTCATGCCAAAAAAATTGGAATAGATAACTTGACTCCTTCACAAAGGAAGTGGGTATAGGAAGAGGTTGAGGCAATCCATGGGAGAGCCAGTAGGTCTCCTGTAAAGTTCAAGTATAAATCTTGAGCAGGCTCAAGTAACCTCTTTGTGTTTGGGTAATTAGTGGTTGGAGTTTGTTTGTTTGTTTTGATGTGGTTTATGTGTGTGTATTGTTGGGGG
>VYZQ01017761.1:67154-79099 GCA_013400655.1 Mystacornis crossleyi
ATATATATATAAGTAAAGACCTGTTATTCCTATTTCTGATGTATTTGCCTGAAAGCCCCTCATTTTCAAAATTATAATAGTTTGGGAGGAAGGGGGTTACATTTTTTCCATTCCGGGGTGGGAGGGGGACTCCTGCCTTCCTTAGTAGACACCTGTCCAAACCAGGACAGCTTCTAAACCTTGCACTGACTGAAAAGCTCAAGAATTTTGACTGTATAGAAGCAAAATTTCTCCGTATTTATCATGGATCTATGGACAGGTAAGGGATTGAGCTGGGAGCTGTCAGACAAATCTAAGTGTCTGCCTGGAGTTTATAGCTCTTAGCTACTTAGGACCTTAATTAAATGAACTGCTGGCTGTCCTGATCTTTCTGCTCAAGCTGAAAAAAAAAGATGACTGTGGTGACTGATACTGAAAATGTGTGATACCTTCCTCTCCACTGGGACTGTAACAAGTTAGACTACTGGGCTCAAGCTGCACCGCTGCAGGTGCCTGTGGTGGCTCTGGCTGGGATGGAGTGCGTGTCTGTCTGAGCAGTGCCGTGGGGCTGGGGGCTGGATTTACGGCTGGAATGCTGCCGATGGCACCCGTGCTTCGGCTCCTGCTGGGCAGTGCTTGCACACCACGGAGGCTGGGGGGAAGGGGCATGAGCTGGGCAGGAGAAGACACAGCTGGGATAGCTGACCCCAGCTGGCCAAAGGGATATTCCTTACTTTGGGCCGTGCTCAGCAGTAAAACGGATGAAGGAAAGTGAAGAGGCCCTTTTGTGGTAGCCATTGCTTGGATGGTGGCAGGGCAGTGGCCTGTGTCACGGAGGGGGCAAGTGGTTTCATTTCCCCCCTCCCCCACCTCTGAAACTCCTCCAGCTGTACCCAGGAGATTTTCTTCCTGTTCTCTCCCCCGGCCTGCGGCCTGCGGGGGAAATGCAAGTGACAACCCATGACAAGCATTAAACACTGAATTCAGAGGTGGTTTCTGGTCAGGCCCTACATTCTTTTGACAATCATCTAACACACCCAGCTCTTGAAAAGTAGGAAATTAAGACGTTGATGCCTTTTTGTCTGGTCCTAGAATTATGATCCAGAAATGGTTAAGGGGATAAAAGGGGTTTTACCGCATTTAATAAGGATCTTAGGGTGCACGACTGGACAAGGTGGAAAATGCCAGAGAATGCACACGGCGTGTGACGCGTATAAAAATTTTATAAACTTCGCAAATTCGCATAGCTGACAAAGGTTCCCCAATGAGAAGCTTAATAAACTAATGTCTCCCTATTCTGGCAACTTCTAGAGTCTCCCCTCTCAGATGAGGCTTGTATCCTGTTTACAAAAATATGTCCTAGAAAGCCGGCTCCAACCTTGGTTCCTATGGGGAACCAAGATAGCATAAAGGCTTCAGGCCTTCAACTGGGAGACATTTAGAATGTTTTGTCTTCCTGCCTAGAAAAATACTGGAACTACGTTACAATATCAGGCTACAAATATGTATACTAAGAACACAGAGAATATATAAAAGGTATATAAAAGAAAAGAAAAAAAATCACCACGGCACAATATCAACGGCCCAACTTTCTGGAAAAACAGAAATACTTCCCTGAGAGCATGGTGGTGGTTCCTCCTGGTGCAGACAGAGCAGCATTCTCTGACATGACCCCTCCCTGCTGCTGGTCCTCTTCAGTGCTCAGTTCAAGGAGACCTGCTGGCTGCTTGGCACCAGCATGTAGAGAACAGCTCACCCCTAGAATTGGTGATTCCAGCTTTGTGTGTGAAATATGGTTGGGGTTGTTCACTTAAGTCTTTTTACTGCCTCACTAACTGAATGGGAGGGAGAAAGTGGAGTGTAGTAACTGCACTGCTCTTCTCATTGCTTTTCTTATGCTAATTATTTTTAATTCCCTGCCTGCTGTTACCAGGGCCACCCCCTGCTTTGTAGTCACTAGGTCACCATGCATGGACTTGTCTCTCCATACGTTTTTCAAGAATTCCTATTAAAGTGATGCAGCTAGGTGCAAAAGAGCTTGAATATTCCTCTGGAAGGCTGAGATGGTGTTGGAGTTCAGCAGGCAGGTGACAACTGGACAGGATGTGCTAAACAGCATGAGTGGTCAAACCTGCCAAAGGACATCTTGGCCACTGCTTGATTAACTGTGCTTTGGTCCAGCTGGTGTTCTGGGTGTACAAACACTAAGATGCCATGCACAGGAAATGGCAATGAATGCATTCTCTAAACAAGGGTTTGTTTTGCCAACCCCCCTGCCATGGGCAGGGACATCTTATACTAGGCCAGGTTGCTCCAAACGCCACTGAACCTGTCCTTGAGCACTTCCATGGATGGGACTTCGACATAAGGCATCCACAGCTTCTCTGGGCAACCTGTTCAGTACCTCACCACCCTCACAGTAAAGAATTTCTTCCTAATACCTAATCCAAATCTACCTTTTGGGGTTTAAAGTCATTACCCAGCATTACTCCCTGTGCTTGTGAAAAGTTCCTCTTTGATACTGTCAAATTTTGTCAGGGTTCTAGATTTTACTTACTGAAACACCAGGAGCTCAGATCTGGAGATGTAGGGGTCACTGGTGGTACCTTGAATGTCCCACAAAACCCGACTTCCCTCTAGAGCACAGAGGAGCAGGCACCTGGGGCCTAGGGAGGCAGTCAGTGCCTGCTCTCTTACAGCTGAAAGGATGGGATAACTTATTAGGGACCGAAATGAGAGCATAATTTCATTATCTTTAACTATACCTGCAGTTCAAAGTGCAGCAGTAAATACAACCTCTGCACTGCTTTTCCCCAAGTCTGGATTGTCTTTCTCCATACCTTGTGCACACAGCTTCCTTCAGTAACAGCAACCTCATACTGATCTTTTTTAGGCAGCTCTAAGATGGCTCGGTCCTGCAGCCAGTATTTCATTAGGAGAGTCTACATCTATTGGCTAAGTGTTTTGTGGTGCTGGGACCAATATGGTTTTTAATTTGCAAGTAGTTTTTAAAAATACTTTTTTAATGCCTGAGTTGCATGTTTGTGAAACACTGGAAGATCATCATATTGAAGTCTATTTAGCTGAATGCTGCAAGATTTTGATTTTAAAAAGTGTTGCCTCCCACAGGAAGTAGATAACTGCTTATGCACTACTGTTTGGTAGTAGTAAATACAACAGGAGTTGAAGTTTAAAAAAAAAGAATAGAACAGTCAACCTGAACAATGGCTCCAGCAAGATATTTATTTATTGCATTAGACAAGAGTTACTTTAGGTGTGCTTACACAGTACTTATGGAGTACCCTTAGTTCAATGTGTCATTCCTGGAGGTTCCTATGTGCTGGGAAAAGGAAGCACCATCAGGCTTTCCATCCACTGGCCTTCTTTTCAAGGGAACTGTGTATAGTTTTGAGACCTACCTTTTTTTTGTACTGGCTGTTCCCAGAAGACCAGGTATAACAAAAACTACAGAAGGTAATTTAAAGTGAAAAATGGCCAGTTTAGGGTGACTTCCTCACTCTTTCTCAACACCTATGCATTTGATGCAATTTTTCAGTATTTTTTCTCTCCGAGGCTTTCAGCCTACATAAAGGAAATCTAAATTCTTTCCTCTTTGAACTGAAATACAACATGAATGACAGTGAAAACTATAAACTGTATTTTAAACCAGCTGTTTTATTGTAAAATGCAAGACCCTTGAGAACACTAACTGTTGAATAGCAGGTAATTTTTGCTATGTAGCCACACAGTTGATGCCATTATCCATACTATACTTTATTGTCTTCCATGTGTATGTGATGCCTCTTCACTTCAGCACTGAAACAGCTGAACAAAGCTGTGTAAACTCTCTACAGGGAATAAATGTTAAAGTCAACACCAAGTTTGACTTATCTTTGTTTGACTTGCTTTACAGCCACTGATATGTTTGGTGGGTAGATTCTTCATAATTCTTTCAACATCAATTTCTGTCCTGTGAATTTCAAACCCGAAGTTTCCCCCAGTTCAAGCAGAGTCAAACATGGAGAATAGGTTTTGAGAGTTTGACTGTTCTTCCCCTTTAAAAGGCAATGGACTTCTCTTTTAAAACAACAACAGTGGATAAAATCCATATTCTGGAGAAAAGGGTTAGGAGAAGAGTCAGTAACCACCCAGCAGGAAACAGCAGAGGCACAAAGCCAGCAAAAGCTTTGATGAGCAGGATTTATAAAACAGGCAGTATGACCAGGATCAAATGGTTCTATATGAATACAGGTGTAAAGCGTAGAAATCAACCAAACAACTCCAACAAGTTATATGGATTAAATACCAGTATCGTATCTTGGACTTGGCAGAACTAAGGTAGTTATTTTAACCCTTAACACCAGGACATAAATTTGGTGGAAGTGATAGTGAACTACAGCAATATGGAGTACCTGTCACATGGCTGTATTCAGATTAACTTTAAAAATGAGTGACTTAAATTCATTTCCTCAGCTTGAAATATCATGAGATGTAACAGGGTATTTAAATTTGTAAAGGCTCTAAGAGTTTACTTTCTTGAAGTAGAGCTGTAGGAGCCGTGTCTTTGACATAGTTTGGAATTACACAGAGGCCTGCTTCAAGTGTCCCCATCCATGAGAAAGGCACAGCCCAAATCCCTGTTTGAACAGGAAATCCAAAACAACATGCAAGCTCAAAGCTAAAAGAAAACAGTTTTAAAGGAAATGAAAATAAAAGTCTTCATGGGCAGCATAGTATTCTTAAATTACTTAAAATTTCAGGCTAGATGGGTGCCAGAGTCAGCAAGATCTGTAAAAGCTAGCACAGTTCTATGAGGCTGGGTTTGGCTGTTAGAAGGAAATATAACCTTCCTTCAAGAAGTGTCTAAACAAGAAGGAAAAGGTGGAATTATCAATATTTAAATGTATAACATAAAACTAAAAGAAAAAAAAAAACCACAACCAAACAAAATCAAACCAGAAAGGAACAAAAAGTATCTGTGAGGACTAACTTTCTAAAGGCCTAAACCCAAATATCTCTGACTACATCAAACACACATGCCTGGAGGGCTCAGAATGCACCTGGTGAAAGAGGTTCTCCCCTCAGACCTACTCTTCACAAGAGAAGAACAGTTCAAATGTGTGTGTACATGTTCGCATGTGCATTAGCAGGAGAGACTTAGCACTTGATTAAAAAAAAGGAAAAAGCCAAAATCCCCAGCTATTAACTGTGACCAAATTTCCTTCTAGCCAAAGCTTGCAAATCTGACCAGTTTGCATAAGGAACTTAGGAAGACTGGGAAGATCCAAGGAGATAATAACAGATTTGATTTCTGTATCAGCATGCACTGGAAGAAAGGAGAGAAAGAGGTGTTTACACAGGAGCAGAGGCAGCACCTTTGAGGAGACAAGTCTCAGATATAAAGGAATACTCTGAAGTACAAGGAGAGCAACTAAGACCAGACAGTGTAGTTGGATTTCAAAATACTTGGCACAGCTCTAGAAAAGGCTCAGGGCTAGGACCTCTGTTGCTAAACTTTTATACAATGGGTATCTTCAAACAACAAACTTTTTTTAATTAAAAAATTAGTACTGTCTTCAAAGAGTCATAGAGCACATCAGAGTATGTCGTTGTAGAGCAGTTCCAAATGCTGCCTAGAAAAAAGACACAAAGGAAAACTGAACTCAAAACCAGTTCCAAAACAACACTCAGTTTAGGGAAGTTGCCAAATGTTACAGAATATGCCAAAAAAGGTAAGTAGAACGCTTTTCAGTACTAGGAAACTTGGAGGGAGCGTACATTAGGAACAAATCATCCCACATAGTATGACACAGTGGAGCACTTGATAAACTTACTAGGAAACTTTTTTTAGTCTAAGTCCCTGTATTTTTTACAGTGCACCTAACTGAACTATGATGGATAAATTTTTGGAGAGAGAAGGCACGAGCAGAATTCAAAGCAGGCAGGTACAGGTTCAGCCAGAGCTCCTGCCCTCCACGGTCCAAGTGACCCTCACCTTAAGACTCTCCAGGTGAGGTGAGCAGAGTGCAGCACCCACTCACCCCTTGCCGCGGGCTGCTCCCACCAGATACCACCAGGAACCTGCAAGTCACTGCCATGAACCCAGAACAGCCCCTTCCCAGGGCCGCTCACTCCAACAATACACTTGAAATCAAATTTCACATCTTTTAATTTTCACTCTTGACTTTTCAAATAAATACAGTTTCAGCCGAATCAGTGAGAAGACATGAGTATGACGTCAAAGAAAAACTCAGAGTCCAATATATTAAGCATACTTATTTACTTAATCTATACAGAATTGAGTAGATAAAACTTCAGATTCACATTAGTGAAAAATCTCTACAAAATGTTTTTGAAAAGCAAAACAAAGACTGCCTGTTCATTTATCACTTTTCCTCATGAAAGCAGACATGGGTTGTAAAAATAAAGCAGTGTGTTTAGCACAAACTAGATTTCTGCATCACTTTTTTCACAGTTATTTCCATCTACAGTCCAAAGAGGTAGATTTTCTGCAACACCTGAGAATTGAACTGTAACATAACCAGGTGTAATGAAAGGAAGGACAAAACAGTAGAGATACAGCCCTAACTTACGTGCGTATGTATACACGTATTTGGGTCTTGAATCACATACAGTTTAGCTTTCTGCAGCTTAATCATGGTGAAACTGTTGATCAGGCCCCAGTTTTGACAATTAGACACACTCAGGCTGCATCAGTTTACATCCCAATTAAATGGTTTGTAGTAGTGGGAGAAAGGCAGTAATACAAGTTTACTTAAAAACCCTACTGGAGCCCCTTTGGCTGCAGCCTGGCAGTGCAATAGCCTGCAGTATGGCAGATCAGTGACAGTGCTGAGCTTATCCCTTACATCAATTTGTATTTTTTTAAAAAACAACACTTTTAAAGCAATGCATGAAACTCTGTTGACTGGTTTCAGGAAGCAAAGTACAGCATGCCTTGGCCAGATAAGTTGCTATGATAAGGGTATGTTGAGGGAAGAAAAGAGAGAAGATATCCCCGTTTTAAAAGCCTTTCACTTGGGGCATTCTAATTCATTTACATATTTAGCCAGTGACAAAGATACTTGTATTGCTGTTCTATACATTGTCGTGTCTCTAAAAGCCCTTTAAAATGTTCATGCAGCTGGGTCCAAAAACTCACTCCTGCCTCCATGTAGAACAAACACTATAGAAAAATTGTTCAGAATACAAATGTCCAAATAATAAATTGTAAAAATTGAAAACTGCATGTCCTACCTTGCCAAGGGTATGATGCACCAGATACGAAGTTTTTCACTTTTCCTCAGGAAAATTACATCACACTTAGTGTTAGCTGAAAACCAGTTCTCACAACACCTGTTTTTTCAAGCTTGATTCTATAATCCAAGTAATTTGAACAGCAAGTCTGAAATACTTCTTTCCAGTTATTTTGATGCTATATGGTTTGCATGATCAACATTTCAAAGCTCTGAATCTAACTTGACTGACTGCTCATTGCTACCTTCTTTTCATTCCTGCATTGTGCTTGGACCACCAATACCAAACCCACACAAATTTAGAAGAAAGATGGCCAGCCTCCCATTTGCTCCGTTTCACAAATGTCAGTTTTGTACAGTTCCTCTTAGTGGTATGAGCTAAAACACATGTATTAGGCCTTACATAACCTTTCTCTCTGAGACAGCTAAGTTATTTCAACATACGTCACTACAGGAAAAGGACTGGGAGCTCAGTGCAGCCTGAACATTCAAGCAATTTAGCCACTGAACTGCCAAGGGCAAAGGGGGTGGGAAGCTCGTTGAGATGTGCTTGACTCAGAAACCCCCTCCCAAGTAAGTGCAAAAAACTTTAAGTACCAGAAAAGGCTACACATGTTCATATTTCTTAAAATGACAGCAACCAAAACTAGTAAGTAAATGCATGGGAACTAAAGTTAGGGGTAGCTCGTAGTTAGGTCACATTGCCTTGCCAAAAAATAAATGTTGGTCCTAGCTCCTTTCAAGAAAAGAAGTCATAACGTGGATCTCAAATTTTCTAGGAAAATACAGTATGGTTTAAGGTTAACAAGGGGGCTTTGCTTGTGGTATGTTAGTGTAAGAATGTGAAGTACCATCTTTACCAGATAACCTGACTAGGAAGGCACTCTGCCAACTGGTGCAGCTTTGAGGTGGAATGTGCAGGAAATTCTGTTTTGTACTTCAGGAGGCATATCTGAATCTTCATGTTCAGTTACAACCAGTATAATCTTAACTAGCACTTAAATATGTTGCATACCTGGCTATTAGAGGAAGTCTATATGCCAGACTCCTGTCTTCCACACCTCCAGCAGTAAGTGTCTTATTTGCCAGCTCTTCAGATAATCCAGAGGTTTGCTCAGACATGAATGGATTTCTCTAGTCAGGATAACCATGTGGAGGACACACTGCAGCTAGGAGGGAAGAATGTGACCAACACCTGTGCAACAGGCTCCACAGCTGCAAAATCCCACTCGGTAGCATCACTGTACATTTTCCCACACATTTATATTTAACCTGTTCACANTCAGGAGGCATATCTGAATCTTCATGTTCAGTTACAACCAGTATAATCTTAACTAGCACTTAAATATGTTGCATATCTGGCTATTAGAGGAAGTCTATATGCCAGACTCCTGTCTTCCACACCTCCAGCAGTGTCTTATTAGCCAGCTCTTCAGATAATCCAGAGGTTTGCTCAGACATGAATGGATTTCTCTAGTCAGGATAACCATGTGGAGGACACACTGCAGCTAGGAGGGAAGAATGTGACCAACACCTGTGCAACAGGCTCCACAGCTGCAAAATCCCACTCGGTAGCATCACTGTACATTTTCCCACACATTTATATTTAACCTGTTCACAGGTAGGGCAAATAGTCCAAACTAACCTTTACAACACAACCCTGAGACATCTGCAAAAAGCTGTACACCCTGTTTCACCAGCTGCAAATTAATATATTTCAAAGTTGTTTTTTCATACCACAAAGTACATAAAACCCTTTTAACTACATATCTTTTACTACATTCTGGACCTTTACTTTTTCATTCATACATATGAAAACATATATGGGGGGAAAGTTGACTTTTTTACTGGCCATTAGACATCCTTATGTAGATAAATTTACTGGAAAAATTGATAATCTTTAGTATAGCGAGTGGCAGATCAATGAACAAAACCAGAGTGCTGTTCTTTAAAACAAAAGAGTGACCTGCTGTCACCATTTTCCCCAAACAATATTAGATCTGTACACAGTCTTCCATGACAGTGATTTGTGTTGTGGGGAGGAAACGCACATGCATCCTTTTATGGAAAAATATTTTCTTTTAAAAAATGAGGCAGATGTGCAACACAGTTGTGGAAAATTTAGTTTAAGCTATTTAAAGCTGCTATGCAGCTTCCTGTACCACATAAGTCCAGTAGTTCTAAGAAAATACAGATATGGTAGAAAAAGTAAGAAAATTTTCACCACAAAACCAAATAGTTACCACCAACAGAGAAAGTTATACACAAAATATATCTCTCAATACAGTGTTTACACTTCATTTTAGTCTACAGATTCAGTGCCAGGAACAGGACTTGTTGAGACAGTCTTTTCGGAGCTATTTGCCGCACGTGATTCTGCATCAGGTTGGATCCCTGGTTCCGTGTCAATAGGAGTTCCCAGCTCCTCATGGGAATTGAGTGTGCAGGACTGCAACACCTGCACAGCCAGATCCACATCTGCTTCTCTAAGAGAAACCTGCTCCTTGAGCACTTCCACCTTCTCATTCAGCTCGTTCCTTTCCGTCTGAAGGGCCCTGCATAGCTTCTCCAAACGCTCCAGTTTTATTTGAAAGCCTTTGTATTCTTTATCTCTTACTGTTTTCTGAAAGACAAAGGAAATAAAAACTCTGTGATACAACCATTTTCCCCCCTTAATTAATGAAAAGAATCACCACTATTTAATCCTGAATATTAAGTCTTAATTAATCCAGTAGGCCAAATTCCAGCTGAACTAGAGCCAATTTCCTCAGAATACTTCACCTAGCCGTGTGCTGGAGTGGCAATGGATGCCTTTAAAAACAAGCAATGAGAACGACACAACCACTTAATGCTAACTGTAAGTAAGGGCTGGGCATCAACCAGGACCCTAATATGACATCCTGTCACACTGTCAACTACAACCCAAATAATGACAACTATAGGGAGGAGAAGGGCATAGAAATGAGAAATCCACAATCCATCAGCACAATCCAGGCCAGAATGTATCATACTCAGCTCTCCTAACCAGCTCCTTGTAAGGGAGGGACAGATAAACAGCACCACAGCAGAACCTACTCAATCAAGCACAGTTTGCCAAGGCCAGACCTCACATACCTGAACCAGGCCTTGGACAGTGCAGGCACAGCTGCACTGTGCAGCTCCTGCCAGACTACAAGTAAGTAATGGCATTTCATGACCTCAAAAGCAGCAGCAATGCGAGAAAGCAATTGATCCCTCACACAGGGGTTACTTCCTTCATGTCAGTCTTGTGTATTTCAAACACATTTCTATTGCAGCACTGGTTGAACTTTGCTCAGCATATTGAAATACAGTCAATTCCTTCAGCCTGTATGATTTCATACACATTATCCCACCAATTACACAGTAAGCAAAGACAAGGATCAATTTTTTTGTGCCATCAGCTTAGATTTACATAACAGCCTTCCATTTCCCAAGCCTGAAATGCCTGACAATACAGAAGCATAATGCAGACAATCCAAGAAGAGGCTACAGTGTATTATTTCCAGTTCTCTGGAACTGAAAAAATGTATGAAGTTCTCTAGGACTCAGACTCTAGCTGGACCATACTGCTGCTTAGAAGATGATTACCTCTTCAGCCATTTGCAGAAGAGCCTTGTTGTTGTTTTCCCATTTTGTACGCCACACAATGGTTTCCTTTTCCAGTTTCTTTATCTTCTTTGTCATCTACAAAAGATAAATAAAAGATGCAATTTAGTGGCTTGTGTTGCCACAAAACACAAGGTGGTTTTACATGAGTAATTTGACTTCTCAACATTAGTCTCCAAGTCCAGTTTGAACAAGTTTTTTGGAGAAGTGCTTCTGAACAAAATCAACCCCAAAAATACAGATTCTGCATTCAAAGAAAACAAGATTAAGTCTTAAAAGAAACAGACTATCAATTTTCAAGTACAAGTAATAAAAAACTCCAGGAAAAGAAGTTTTAAAACATAAGCACAACCAAAGAGAATGAGAAGCAATATTTGGTAGAATACTGAACTTACAATTTAGGTATTATTTAAGTATGTCAAAACCCAGAAAAAAATGACATAATTTTCCTCCATAATTCTTATACCCTATCTTCTGACCCAAATTAAATTGTCAAAATACTCCTTATATTTTCAGAAGGCAAATGCTTATAAAATCTAAAATGCAACCCACTAATAGCATGCATTTTTTTATTACTTTTTATGAGACTAGGTAATACTATAAATACCTTCTCCATTTCTTGCCTGAAAGTTGTAAAGAGCTCATTACTTTTTGCCATGGTGGTTTGGAATTCTTCAAACTTATCCATGTAAAGAGAAAGCTATTGGAAAAGAGGCAGGAACATTAATCTGAACAGCATATACAAATACAAAAATGTGTAGAGACATGGCAAAACAAAACTAGAAACAGTAAAACATGAACTTTTTTTTAACTATAGTACGATTTCCATTTGAGGAACACGCAGACCTTGTTTGAAAACGTGCTATTCAAATTATATGTGAAGTAGAGGTCTGTGTTTATAGAACAGCAGTAGATTCTGAAATAAAAAGAGTACTATGTTTAATAAAATGATGTTGGAAGACATCACAGTTCATCACTACCTCATTTTTACTTTTCCACTGGAAAAAAAAAAAATCTGTGAACATACACATATACAGGCAATTCAGCACCTGGTTCGTAAGACTCACACTTAGGAATTATCTA
>VYZQ01017761.1:88492-99511 GCA_013400655.1 Mystacornis crossleyi
AGCATCATGGGGAAAGCAAGTGGTTTTCTAGGATGGCAACTCTGCCTATGGACTATCGATTCTCTCCTGGGAGGGCAAAATCCTTAACGAGAACACATCTCTTCTGACTACCAAGCTTTTTGAAGGAAATTACAATTTGTTTGGTCTAGCTGCTCCCTAATTGTTTTGAGATCTCTCCTTCAATAATAAAACTCGAAGTGAAAATAGGGCAGACTCTTTCCTTTCTGCAGAATCGAGAGATTCATGCTGGCCTCGCTCCTCACGCAGGCCCTCATCACCACTGTGCGGTGACATGAGAGCTGTTTGCTTAAATAGAAAAGGCATCACATGCATGAGCAATTGCTCATAAGAAACAACTAACTTAACAACTAACTGCATTATTCTCTCACAATATCAAAGCTCATTTTTAGGTGGGTTCCCCATCCTTGAGTTACAATACAGAACTATTACTGTTTCTCATTTAAACGAAAGTGACTTCTTAGAGAAGCTGCTGCTTTTAAAGAAATGCACTCACGTGAACCAAGAGCACATGAGAGAGAGCAAGGAAAACAAAGCAAAAACGTAGCACCTTCACAGAGGACTCAGGATCTCCTTAACAGAACTAATCTAAGTCTCTTCTTAAGTAATCAATATTGCCTCTAGGAGTAAAAAGTCCATCTGCTAGATCATCCTCAAAGTTTTGGAGACAGTATAAATCTCAAAGGAAAAAAAATTATTTCAGAAGAGTTATGGCATGTTGTGCAGCCATTATGTCATTTTCAGAAATATCTGCATATGATACACTTGACAGCTACAGAGAGAAAACTTATGCTTTACTAATCTCTTTAGTTTACATTCATTTTATAACTAAAAACATGGTGGGAAAACATACACACAGGATTTCCAGTCTTTCCATTCCTGTCTGTCCCTGTCTAAAGACAAATGAGTCAAGCGTTGTTATCTCCAAGAACATTCTGGAAAGTAAACTTATGAACCCTCTCCTCTAATCCCCCAATTTTGTGATCAATTATTTTAGAGAACAAATTATCATTTAGCATACTTGATGTGGGAATGCACTTTATGAACTGCTTCTTTTTGATTTGTTACTGAAGAAATGCAACCCTTTCTTTCTGTTTCTTTACATGATCAGAAGGCACAAAACAAAATTAAACCTAGATCCTTCCAATGTCCCACATTCCCCCCAAATCACTAAAGAGTTAAATAAAACTGAACATTCTGCCTCCCAAATTACTGTATGATAGTATGTTCTTTCTCTTTATCCTACAATGATAAAACACTAGCACAAAAGCATTATCAACAACTAGGAAAATAATTACTCCCAAAAGGACACAACTTCTCTGTTAATCCTAGTATTAAGCTTCAACACCAAGTTATCAAAACCTATTTTTCCTTTGGATTTGGGCAGTCATGTAGAAGTGAAATGACTACATCAAAGTTTGGCTGAAGCAATACTCAGTCAGCCTCAGTGTCTTTTTTACCAACACTATAAAATACTCAAAATCATTAACTGTCCTGCATTAGTTGTTCTTGCATTCCATAGTTAATTTTAACACATGAATAACTTCTGCTATCTTTACAAATTACTTACCAGATCAGCATACTTCTTGCACAAAGCTGCCAGCTTTTCTTCTGGAGTAGAAAGTGTGTTCAAGGCTTGCATTAATAATAACACTTCTTTTCCTATGAAATGGATGAAAGACAATGATACTGAGGAAGAAAAACCCTATACCAGAAAAGCAGCCTGTCTTTAGAAGTAAAATATGAGAAATTAGTGTGATTTAAGTTGTTCCCTAGTTTGACAGCTGCATAATCCTAACTGATGACAAATGGGAAGTCATCACAGCAAGAATAAATTTGTCTTGCCCTACGTGCCATTCAACAACTAGGATAGCAAAAATTACTTTAATATAAAAACACAAGTATTTTTGTTTTATAATTGCACAGATTAAAAAAAATCTGAAAAAATGACATCTGGAAGGTTAAGTTTCACTAATAAAGGATACTGGCAGATATGTTCCTCATAAGCATTTAGAATTTAATTATCAGCCGTGCTTTGGCAGCATTGAACACTGAAACCCCAGATTTAAACCAGAAAGTTTAAAAAGTTGATTAGCAATTACCACGTTATTATTATTAACGTTCCTGTAAAAATAGCATTGCCAGCTGAAGGAGTCTTACATATGCATTAAGAACTGTCTTTCCCAAGTAGAAGTGCACACAGTTTCTCAAAATAGCCTGTTACGGGTGACAGGTTTTTGGCTACAGGGTAAATTTGAGACAAAGAGCAAATCCATAGCTATTTCACAAAAATGCCAAAGAGAACACACCCAAAGTCTTCTCTTTGTGTTTTTCACTCTCTGGGTCTTGTTGGCCATCAGGTGGATCAGTACGGGGTTCTTCTCTCCCAGGAGTCTCCTCACGGGACTCCTGGGAACAGCACGTGGACCCTGGGTGCTTTCTGTTCTTTGTGATATACTCGGCTTCTTCCGACGTGCCGGTGTTTTCCAGGCTGTAACAGTTGGACTGCGGATACTGCAACGCTGTATCGGACAACTCAGTGCACTTGCTCTTCACCAGCTGATCCTGGTTATTCATCCCCATCTCCTGAGATCCAGCTTCTCCCATGGCACCACCAACTACCTTCAGAAGGGAAAGCAGGAATGTAAACAGTCAAGCAAATGTGTTTAAAAATGACAACTTCCACCCTTCTTTTGCATGGACAATAAGGGTAAAATGCAAAAAAAAGAAACTCTGATAAGTTTAAGGAAATCTACAGAAATACATTGTTTCAATGGCATAGGGGCAAGAGCTCCAACTACTTCAATCATAATACCAAATACAACTGTCAGCTCTTAACTGGAGAAAACTGGTTGTTATAACAAGAATGATAAACAGGACCAGAAGTGCATCCACTTTTGAAATTCAAATTTCACTTTTGAAATTATGTTAAAATTCACATCAATGAAAGTATCAAAATAAGTGAGTATTAACAGGCTTCAGGCTTGAACTCCTATTTCCTATGATTTTTAACAATACATTCTTTCTGCTCAATCAAACAGAACTTTCTCTAAAGATTTCCTAAAATGCTGAATGTTTAATCACTTAACCAAAAAGTTAAACATCACCAGTTGTTTTAAAACATTGCTGTGATATGGTCATATTTTAGAGCAGAATACCCAGTGTTCTCTGTGTAACACCCTATAGTCTATCAAGCATCTCCACACTTCTCTCTCAATCACCTGAACAACACTCTCAATTTCCAGAAACATCTTAGGCTGATGAGAATTGCAAGGATATTTGGTTGGGTGTGGTTTTGTTTTGTTTATTTGGTTATACTGCAGAGGCTGGGACTCAGGAGAATACTTGAAGGTGGCTGGGTCTTTTTTTGCTGTCCATTTGCAATCCCACTATACAATGTGCACAGATAGTTAAAAGCACGATAAGCAGAACTGAACTCCCTGCCAAAGTAAAGGTATCGTTCTTGTTGATTTATTTTCAGTGAACTGAAGGTAAATTTCCTTAAAATCACAAGGAATTGTTAAAACAGAGCTTGGCTGTACACAGTTATACTGTTTAGGCACAAATTAATTTCAGATTACCTTACATTTTTGTATTAAAGTGTGCTAATTCTTAAAGCCAGGAGTTTGCACTGGATTTTAAAATTTGCACAGGACTGTTTTCCTCTTCAAAAGGAATTAGCCAACATCAAAGGAATGCAGCCAGTGAAACGTATTTCAACTCCAAATTTGTTCAGCATTATTGAAAAAGTTTTATAAAAATCATTAAACAAATACATATTCTTTTGCAATATTCATGCATAATAGCTCTGTTGTTCTCTATTCTTAAAGCAAGTCCCTTTCTTTACACCTTATCTCAAGGTAGATTCATTCTCGAGTAGATGGAATTCACACAGTGTCTTTCTCAAAGGACAATAAGCTTTCTAACTGCAAGTAATCTGTACAGACATTAAGAAGCAACTTTTGACTTACCAAGGAAGATTCAAACTGCACAGTTCTTTACAAGTGTGGAAATGATGCACATGTTTTATGGACAAATATAAATGCACTGCAGTTTTATTCCCCAACCATGTCAGACAACATACTGATAAATGCCTACAAAGGTTATGCAGTAACTGAACTGCTGGAACTAATAACCAATTACACCATTTTACACCCCTAAAAAGTAATCTGTAAAATGCGTATGTCTTTCCCCTTGGCTTGTCTTAAACTGTGCGTCTTCCAGGAAAGGCTTACCCTTCTAGGGTCGGCCAAATAAACACAAAAGAACAAGAAATGTGAAAACAACACAGCTCACTTCCCCTCTCTGTAGGTACCAGTGGCTGAAACCATGGCACAGACGTTGTCTAAAACCCATGATTCATAGAGAAGCTGAAGACACTGTGTCACATTAAGTTGACATGAAAGATCAGCTTATTCGACCACAACGTGATACCAAGAGTACCTGCAGTACCAACAGAACAGCTGAAACTTGCAGCTTTTTCTTTGCATAGAACATGAAGTTCTTATTCAGATACTTGTACCCAAGAAGCCTGGCAAAATAAAAGGAAAGTCTGCTTTAAACTCAAAGTTTCAGGTTTGGCACAGCATTTCCAGACTTTCTGATATCCATAAAGAGACTTTGGAGTTTCTTTTTGAAAGCAGAGCATAAAATTGCCAGCAGCTCCAACAGGAGCTGAGGAGGTCTGAGTGGCTGCAGTCACACACTGAACAGCAGCAGTGCCCAAGCAGCTCTTACTATCATTTCATTATCCTTTTTCATACCCGCCTTCCCTGGGCTAGCAATAACACCCGTGCAACTTGTTCTAACACAGTTTACAGCCAGATCAGTTCCTCAGCCCAGTGCACTGCACAGCAATAGGCAATCCTGCCAACAGAAGTGCGAACAGGATGACTGGAAAGAAGCCAAAGCACGAGAGCCTCTAAAAAAAAAAGTCAATCTGATCAGAATCAGAGCACAAGGAACTAAACAGACAATACCTTATTCTCAGCACAAGTACACAGTTAACACTGGCTACTGAAGGACTGGAACATCAACAAGACCATGTCTGTGAGCAGCACTGCTTCAGACCTAGTCAGCTGAAAAATGTTCACTGGTTTTTATCTGAGAAAATTCTGTTGTTTCCAGTGGAAAAAAAAAAAAACAAACAACCCAACTACCAGCAGGGGCACACATGTGACCAGTAAATCATGAAATGCCCATCTTTTTTTTAGCAAACCATCATAGTAACCTAAACGTCAATTCAGAGCTGGCAATTCACATGCATATTCTAAAGCATCTGGAAGTTTCACGAAGTGAACACCACCACCTCATTAATTCAGCAGAGCTTTTTGTTGAAGTCAAATTAGGTGTCAGTTCAATTTTTTACTGACAATAATAATTGCTAAACTGAGTATTCTCTATTCTTTGTCAAAAAAGCCAAAAGGACTTCTCGAATTTCAGACTCATTCTCCGAAGTCTAACAGAAAAGGCAGAAATAACCTATCAGAATACTGAACTGAAGAAAAAGGTTTGTGTACAAGTGTCCTGTATGTCTCCAACTCATTTGAAAATTATAAAGATGGTGAAAATATACAGAACTTGTCAAACTTCTTTTGGTTTTCCAGTGAACGTGGAACAAATCCAAGCTTACTGACAAGCAAGTATGCTCCCTGCAAAACCAAAGCTCAGTGTAGCAGTAGACAGGTTTTGTAAAAATACCCAGTTTTCTTATCTTAAATACAATTACAAATTGTTGGTCACAGGCTAAAATACTGTGTTCAAAAAAGTGGTTCTACCAGCAGCTAGAACAGTCTGACAGCATACACAAAATCCGCTCCCCCGCAAATAAAATAAAAAACCTTTCTTAGTTAAAACTTTATCTGTCAAGTTGTAGCCTGTAAGTTCTAGAAAATCTGACAGTAGTGGTATGACATACTAAAATTCTAACTTATTTAACCTAAATTAGAAAGTGTTTTAATTTTAAAAACCAGAAGTCTGCTACTGCCTGACAGGGGCCACAAACACAAATATTTAGGTAATTTCCCGATTATGACTGACAAAGAATTTTCTACATTAGCTGTAACTTTAGATATTAAAAACATTAGCCAGAAGTCTAAACAGCCTTCTTATACTCAATGCTATTCTTAAAACACTTTAACTACAGGTAGTTTCAGATTTGGTCTGTAAGCTTCAAGCTGGACTATAGCAATAATAAACAACACATTGAGAAAGTACTAACACATATAAATCACTGAAATTGCTCCCTCATTACTGAGGCAATGGTGAGAACAACCCTAACTCTTACCTCTTATCTTTTCAAATGTGTGCTCATCAGACTAGTGAACTTCTCAGTTTAACATTCCAGCCAGAACAGAGCACTTCCCACAGCACATTGTATAAGAGTGCTGATTCAGTACTGACTGACTAAAACCAAAACAAAACTACCCCAGCAAAGACCTTCTACTGAAATCGCCGCTACCTTTTCTAGCTGCTACCAGGCACTCTCAGCTTCCAGCCACCTTCAGCCACAGGTGGCTCACGATCTGACAACCCAGAGTCAGACTATTATATGCCTAGAAAGATTTACAGAGAGGCAAAAAGAGTATGTTGCACAGGTAACGTGCAACTTCATAAGATCACAAATTTATAAAAATTCAAAAATATTTGCTACCTACCTAGCTGTGAAACCAGCTATTACAAGATGCTGACATTTCTGAATAAGCATGTCATCTTCAAGCTATTTAGGAGTTACAGGACAAACCACTTGAGGATGACTAGGAAAATTACTGGCAACACTGCTCCTGCTCATCCCAAAGTTTTCATTCACTCTTCTGCTCTGTTCCTTCAACTTACACCTTGATCAAAAAAGATGCACATCAAGAAAGCTCTACCTTATTTCATACCTAAAAGATGAGCATACAAGACAGATATCCTATTTGTGACACTGGCTATGATCCCAAGAGCCTAATCCAGCTCTCCTTCAAACAGTACAGCTTCAGGAACATGCACTTCACATAAGGATAAAACAGACACTTGTCCTACAGAACTTGTCCTACCACCATGCCAGAATGTATCACAAACCCATTTACTTTTTTGTTCTACTAGCAACTCAAGTCTATAGCACACAATGCTACCTAAAATATACTGTGCTTATTATCAGTACCATGTTTACCTGTATTCCATACTCCTGTGCATACACATATGCAATCTTTCCCTAAACCACCTGAAAACACTTCTCTGTACCTTTTAATAAAAGAAAACATAATTAGTAGCTGCACCAGAATCCATTCCCTCCTGTATGTTAGCTAATTATCCTAAAAAACATAAGCACTAGCATTAATCTATGAAAACAACTCCTACATACCCCATAGTAGCAGTTGGACTATGCTGTGAAAAGACTCTTCCACCCTTAGCTCTCGGAATTGCTAATACTTTCAAGAAATATCCTGGAAGCTTTGGAACAAACATATGTACATAAACCAGATTTTCACAACTGTAAAGGCAACCTAACTATATAAATGAATATATAACCAACTCCTCAACATCTGTTGAGGACTGTTTAGCTGACTACATTTGCAAACTTATTGCACATGCATCTGGTCATTAAAACCTTATACCCCTTATCCTGACCCAATGCAGTAAAAAAAAAAAATATTGTGGCAAATAACTTAAGCCATATTTATCACAAATATTTATGGTTCATACAAATATAAGGCTTCCTGCATCCCAGCAATTTACTTTTTCCTGCTAACACAGAAAAGCTTATTTTGAAAACATGTATGTAACATACTTTTCCTCAGTGCCAATACTCAAGATTGATTTTTCAACAGACAGTTATGATAAATAAAGTCATCATTTTTGGTAATAATTTTATTTACAACTTCTGCATGAAAACCACCATTTTAGGATGTTACAAAATTTGGGTTTGGATTTTATAGCAGGTGCACCTTCATCCACTGGTCTTGACACAATTATTCAGATGCTTGTGACCACACTACTAGCTTATTAAGGTTACTTCTCCATGCAATACTTCTCTATACTGTGTTCACTGACCTGAATGATCATGCAGTCTAATTATACCTTTCTCAAAACCTAATGGCCTCTGAGGTGGCTTCCCACTGAAAAAGGATCTTAGCTGTGAGATCTGAAAGTCATTTCAAACAAACATTTCACCATGTTCTGTCATTATATTAAAAACTATGTTCTATGCACTCATTTATCTACTTTCAAAACACCGGACTGAGGCACCTGCAGTATTGCTCATCACTAGTTTCAAAGCACTGCAAGGTTAGAAGTCCCAGCAAAGCAGGAAGACTATTAAGAAATACCTACCTCCTAAATTTGTACTTTACCTTCATAAAAGTCAAGACAGACTTTTTGTTAGGGGAACTGCACATTAAGATTTCTGGCCTTGTAATTCAAGACCTGGTCTTCCATGTTGGTTCAGAAACATTCTCACATGACCCCTGCTTATGGTCCTTACTTTTTCCTGTTATGCTTAACCACAATAGGTTTTTTTGCTCGTTCAGTGGCCTCATGACACAGATGACATGCCTGCTTTTAAGAAAAGCTTTTTAATTTACCTCAAACACAACCACAAAGGGGAAAAAACCCCCATCTCTTCCCTCATTTTGCTTAAGACATTAAAACAGTGTTGGTGCATCTCTCACACCCCCACCCCAGGCCACACCATGATCTCAAGGCCTACTTGTTAGGCCTTGGCCTTGACAATCAGCACCCTGGAATAAGCCCATTTGGAGCTTATCAGAAACACCGTCTGCTCCCAGGAACTAGCGATGTCTAACAAGCTCATGGTTTTAAGAAACATCCTTGACAACTTATTTTTCGTACACATGAATAACAACCCAACTGGAACAATATTTTTGTTACAGAACTTTCAGAGAAAGTCACCAAACCAAACTGCCGCCAGGATGAAAAATTATTATGACTAAAGCCCACTCCTGCGACCCTATAAACAGTGGCCTTAAGTGAGATCCCTTGAGCTCTCCGGGGCTGCAGCAGGCTGTGGCCAGCATTTCCCTCTCGAGGGGGGCACCTCTCAGACCCAGCAAACTCCCAAGTCTGATACTCTTGGAGGACCACTGCCGAATCCTGGTGATGGAGACTGGGCTGACGCCACTCCTCAAGGCTCAGTTCTTCGCTCCTTGAGCCGACAGAAAGGCATCCAACGTGAGTACCTCCCTGGACCTGAGGGGAATTTTTCACAGATATGTACCTGCTACATACTCTTCAAGTCTCTCTGTTCGAGTGTGAATATACTATGGCAAATGTACTGTGAATGCTGCTCTCTGAGATTCTTATGTGCTTTACATTTGTAAAGTAAGTAAATTCTACAGAAACTTCTGTCTAATCGGTTAAATCAATTAAGTGCTGTTAAGTTTAAGTGCTTCTAAAACCTTTGTGCCTAAACTATTACTCAGGCCTGGGGCTAAGTTTGGCAGGGGGGGAATTCACACTGAGCCTCGTGACTCAACAGGAGGGTGCCCCTTATTTCTTTTTATCTGTACCCTTTTCCCACCCCCAACCCCCACGCTGATCATTTTGGTTGATTTTAGTTTTAGACTGACTTTAGATTTTATTGCATTTTTTCTCTGCATGCTTTAACCACAAAGTAAGTAGCAAAGTGAAACTTGCCAAGGAATTCTGTTTTGCTTTTGATTTTATATTAAATCAGCTTTTGGTGGTGATTCTTTGAGCAACCTAAAAAATTAATGACAAACACCTCCTGTAATTCTAGCAAAAAATTCACTGCAGGAACCCAAAGCTTACATGGAAGCTTTCAGTGCAGTTACACACAGGACAAAGTGCTGCATATCTAACGAGACCTTTTTTAATGTAAGCGTCCGAGACAGGTGCTAATTAAGAAAACATTTAATACAGCGTGAATCACTTCCACCAATGGGGTTTCACTTCCTTTTTACTATAAACTTAATAGTTCTGTAGTCACCCACAGTAAGATTCTGGAAAAAGCAGGGTAGACAAGTTCTGAATTCCCAACGCAAACAGGTCACAAGGAACCTAAAAATAATATCAAGGCAGGGGGAGGGAAATCTGCAAGAGAGTGCTGAACAATTTTCAATTCACCAAAAAAAGTTCAAAGTAAAATTTGTTTAACATTGCCTGCCACATTTCACCTCTTAATTTAAAATATTTAAATTCCTTTTGACTGTATTTGAAATAATATGGAATGCAGGGGTTTTTTTTAACATCATCATAATCTGCTTTCATAATAGACACTGAAATTACTTACAAGTTACTTCTTAGTAAAGAGCTAGAAAAAACACATTGCAGAAGACGGCGCTTTTCAGTGAAAAAAACTAGCTCCGTAGCTTCCTAGACCTCTCTAACAGCCAAAATAATGCACCACCACCAAGTTACTATTTCTGAGATGTTATCCTTTGTACCATGAAGAAAAGTTACACTAAAAAGCCACTTGAATTTATATAAGCGCACAGAATGAGATACTTAAGAAGCACATGTGATTAGCAAGGCACTTCTGTCACATAAAATACCGAGCTGGTGATATTACATACAGCCGCTGAATTACAGCATGTTTTAAGTCTTTGCCGCTGGGTGACCAAGCACAGGTATTTTAAGCTTCTCCTACGCGGATCGGCAACCAGAAATTACTGTAAAATCACCGGGGACAGCCCTGCTTTCCGTGTGGTTTCGGTAGAAAATGGAAAGGGAAAAAAAACGGCCTTTTGTTTTTTTTTTTTTTACTATTTCGGAGATTAGGAAAACGCTCCCGCCACCCCCGCGGGCAGAGCCCCCGTCCGCTCCCGCCTCGCACCTCCACCGTGTCGAGAGGGTACGGGGGGGCCGCCGGCGGGACCCCGGGGAGGCGGCAAACGTCCCCCTGCCCTGCAGCTCCCGCCCCCCGCACACCGGGCCCGCCACGTGCTGCCGCCCCCGGCTGCCGGCGCTCGGCAGGGTCCGCCCCGCGACCCTCGGACAGCGCGGAGGGGCAGCCCCCGACCTCGCGGGGCAAGCGCGGCT
>VYZQ01017763.1:12903-30294 GCA_013400655.1 Mystacornis crossleyi
AAAAAAAGAAAGGCAAACAAAAAAACCACCACTCAGATAGTGTCAAGATAAATTGTAATGGCAGCTAAGCTTAGACTCCAGTTATTCCTACTTCTTGCAAATCAGTCCCTGGATCCACTGCAAGCCAGATTGGAACTCAGAAGCAGTGCCCACAATATCTGAGCTACGATGTGCCTCAGGAGGGGTGTAATTTGATATTGAGCCATAGAGGCACACTCAAAGAGTGGTAGGCAGTATGCCGGGATGGCTGTAGAGGCAGCAAAGTGAAAGTCGGTGCTGCACTAGAATGAGTGGTTTCACCCTCTCCTTCTTGCCCACAGCCACTTTCCCTCTCGTGCCTGTGCCATCGCTCATGTGGCCACACAGAAGGGCTGGAACTGTGAAGCTGCTCAGCTGAATGCCAGCAACAAGGAAACGACTGGGGTTTAGCCAGGTGGTCCCTCAGCCCAGTTCTCCACGTGGCTGCACAAAACTCACACTTGCAGTGAGAAGCCATGGGGAGGAGCGGTCAGGCACAGCGGCAGGCAGAGTGTCACCTCTTCTGGGACAGCCTGCACTGCAGCTGACTAAGCAGCCAGCGAGTTGCAAGTGGGTAAAGCTGTCCTGCAGGTCAGGTGCGCCTGCAAGCCCTACGCAGGACAAGGCTGGCATAGCAGTACTTCAAGTGTGTGTTAGCCTGCGTTTGAGTAAAAGCCTTTAAACCTCCTTTCCATGGCCTTTAGAAGTATATGAATGATACAGTCTACAAGTTCTGTACAAGCTTCCTTAATTAAAGCAGTTCTGTTCAAAAGAGCTCCACAGCATTCTATTCACCTTTCTTAACCTCTGTATTACTGCTGATCCTCGTAAGTTCTTATGGGATCTGGATAAAGGAGCTACAAAAACTACACAGGAGCTTCCTTTGCCTGCACACCAATCTAATGGGCCTCCAGCCAGTGCCAAACTGAAAACTCTTGTGACCTTGCTAGGGTGACACTGTGCCCAAGCTAACAAGCTATATGCAGAGGCTGAGTGTTCTGGCCTGGGCTTCACAAACATGCTTTTGAACTGGAGCTGGCTGGTGTTCAGGAAGCCGAGCACACATGCAGAGGGCATTCGTGCATGAGCTCAGCCAACCACAGAGACACATTCACGGTGTCATCAGACTGCAGGCTACAGCTTCTGTCCACAAGATCTCAGTATCTGCAAAGCCTCTACTTTAGATTTCAACATATATGCAATGTATTTCACCTAACCTTCCCTTCTGAGACAATGGAAACCTTCTGCATTATACAAGCTATCCAGTCATCTTCTGGCATCGTTTACTCCTAATAAATCATAGGATCGACTTGGCTGTTCCTTGCTGCAGGGACCACCCATTTCCATGTGGTTTGAGGAATACCCCTGTAATTATCATTGTTTTGCAAGGCATGATGATGTCTCTTCCAGTTTGTAACTGCTATATCTCACAAAGCTAAAATTTGGCTGTATTTTTTATTCAAGAAACCATGCATTGTGAAAGTTCTGTTCAGCTAAGCTTTTTTTTAAGACAATCAATAAACCTATACAAATTATGTCCATGTAATATAGTTAATGAGTGTTTTCGTTCATGTTGCTTCAATCACAGTTCAACATAAATAGAGGCTAATATATTTTCTAACTTGGTCATCATTGGTTTTACCCAGTTCTTACTGCACACTTCAGCTGGGCTGTTGCAATTATTTACCACAACCACACTGACACAAAAGAAAGTATTTTTACTACTTGTATTATTTTTTAATACAACTGGAACCTAACTCAGCTCCTTCACTCCCCCCCTTCTTTTTCTCTCCTCTCCAAGACCTATCGACAAAGCTGGACCCCTAAAGCTCCATACATCTGAAAACATGTAAGGTTATGCAAACAGAACACAAAATGAGTGTAGAAAAAGAAACTGAAAAGTGAGACTATTCTCCCTCTATGCATAAGAATAAAAGACTATACAAAGTATAGAGCAGAAAATGGCAGCTGCAATTAAATGTTAGAGAGTATTTCCAGCAGGAACAAGTAATCTAAAAGTCAGAACAGGAATGGGAGGGAGAAATAGGCCTACTATTGTGTAAGTCAGGCAGAAATCAGAATGTGGTATTTCAAGTGGGGAATAGGCACACCATGTATGTTAGGCAGCTATTCTGACAACTTAGGTGTGTCTGGCAAATATCTGCATGCTAGATGAATGTTGAAATTTCCTTTGAGAAGCCTGTACAACTAACACATGTAATATCTCAAAAAGAAACGCAGAGATTTTTTCTGACTAAGCTTTGGTATAATTCTGTGTCTTTACTGTGTAACATCTATCTAATGTTAAGAAAGGCCAGTTAGGACTTATTTAGTTTCACACATACTTGGTCACAAGCAGTTGCTTTATGTTTTTCGAAACTGTCTGTATTATTTGCCATTATGTCTCTTGCAGCCTTCCCGGTATTCATAATACCTTATTTAAATTGGATTTAGGAAATGTGATTCAAAAGCTTGACACTGTGAAAATAAACTTCTATTAAAAAAGGTACCATTATTTTTATGTTATTAAACACCTGGAAAAACTCTATTGGCACCAAAAAAATGTATTTAAGCATACAAACTAGCACAATGAAAGCAGAAACTTTCAAGTTATTTAATTAAGCTGCTGTAGTTAAGTGGCTGAATTCAGTTGGCTGCACTGAAGGAAAACAGCTCAGTTACCCAAAATCCAATAGCAAAAAATAGTCAATATTTTTCCCCTCTGGGAATGGGAGCAAGTACCAGCTGCCACACTGTATACATAACTGAGATCTGGCTCAAGGACCAGTATTCAGATTTGCGTAAGAATGAGCAAGGAGTGTTTTTAAACTGCCTACGTGACCCAGGAACATAAGTCCTTGTAGTGAGAATTAAAACATGCACGCTAAACTCGATAGTTTAAATTCCCCTTAGGTATCTTTATCCTGACTCACTCAAATATGTCTCTAGGAGATGTCTTTGACAGGAACAGAGGGAAATCTGACCAGTGAAGAACCCATTATATAAATGGAGGGATTTCCATCACCTCCAAGGAGGGCAAGAGCTGGGCTTACACATAAACAGAAGCATTGTTGGAAGATTTGCAGTTTAGCTGCATTTGATGTTAAGAAATTCCTGTTAACGTAACTTTGTTACACATTACACCAGTGCAGCATATCGCATCAGAAAAAAATAGCTTGTGGCCATGTTTTTAATATGCAGGGCAGTTAATCTAGTCCATACAGGAACATGCACCAGCTCTTTACAGGGCTCCAGCTGTATCACTCAGAGAGAAAGGATCTTAACTGATGCTACCCAAATTCTTTGCTCTGTCACACAGGTCCTGCCATGACATTGGGAAGGTTATTGAATCTCTTGTGCTTTGGGCTCCCTCAGCCTGTAAAGCTAAGGTAACAGAGCATCCCAACTCCCATCCCTGCCCTGATGGGAAATACATTAGAGACTACAAGCTTCTGTGCTTCTGATATAGGCCATGACTGATCACTGCAGTTACAACTTTATCCTTAATCTAGGCCATTATGAGTAAATTAAGGCTCCTTTGTGTCCTCAGTGTTTTGAGACACAATTTTGGTTCCAAATAATGAATTATTCCTTGATTAACAAAGTCTTTTTTGAACATCATAAGTTTTTCAAACCTTTCAACATTTAAATAACAAAACAAACAAACAAAAACTAAATAAAATAAAGCCTGTCTAAGGTGACAAATATTAATTCAAATGAAATATTGTACCAGTTAGAAATGGCAAAGTAAATAAATCTGAAACATAAAGACCTGAAACACAAATGCTCTGACCTTCTGTCAGAGATCGGTGTTTCTGTACTATAAAAATGCATTCAGCTATCCTACCGTACTGGATGTTAAGAGTAGGTCTTTCTTTAAACTCAAATTAGATTACAATGTTAGTAGGTCACAATGGAGGTATTGTTCTCATAACAGTGCTCTCCTGTGCAATTCTGCTGCTGATAACTATTCAAATCAAGGAATTCAGGTGGAAGTAGAATGTTGTATCTTTTCTGTCAAGCCATCTAACAAATGTGAGTGTAAAGAAACAATACTTTTTACATCAGCAAGTGCTCAAGTAAGTGTTTACTTCTGACATTAACTGTGAAGACAAGAACCTCAGGCATCTTTCTGGTGAGGCAAACTCTATAAAAACTTAAAGTCTGACCTTTCAAATCAGAAGTGTGAGGTTCATCTCTAGAAATGAGAACAGGGGAAGAAGTGAATTTGGCCATGAATGTTGTTTTACCACATTGCCCCTGCAAACACAGTTTTGAGATGTTCATGTTTCAATGACAGAAAACTTGCACTTCTGAATAAACATGTTGGAGTTACTGAATGGAAAAGGTGGGACTGAGAGGGAAGTGAGATGTGAACATACTGTGCCACCTCTCTGCCCTGTGGCCTGGTGCAATGAAGAATTGCAGTACAGAACTCTACCTGCTACCACATGAATCAACCACTTCAAAATAATTGCCTAGAGCTTGCGGAGGCCTCTAGTACAGGGGTAGATGTCACCTGACTTTGTTCCTGCTTTGCAATCCACAAGTGCAAAAGTACCATGTCATGGAAAACTTTGCCTTGGAAACAGCAGAAGGCTGGGGCGGGAGCCTGGGAGCAATCTGGCTTGTTCCCCTTCACCAGAGTCGGAGGCTGAAGTGGGACAAGCTGCATACGGGAAAGAGCAAGCTGCTGGCTGCCATCCTGCTCTCTGCTTCCTGCCCTCTGGCTAGCAGAGGGTGGATTTCATCACCCTCTGCGTCATGACTGCTACAAGTAAGGAGCCCAGTTGGCAGTGTGTACACTGAGCATTTTATTCACAGGACTCAGATCCTTTTGACTTCTGGTGTGAGCTTTTGCCAAGTCACATTCGGATCAATTCATCAGGTGAATCTGTGCACAATCCTAGGACTGCTTCTGCCACACACAACAGCTGTAACTGAAGATTTTACCTCTGCTAAAGTGCCCTTGAAAATTTCTTCATACATTTGACAGGCATGCTGTAAGAATCTGGCTTGTTTAACCAGGAATAAAACTATGTCATTTAGATTTGCAAAGATACCGTCACAGCCTCTCAATCTTGTCCAAAACATAACACAAATGTAAATCCTTAGCACAGTTAACTGCCTCTCTATAAGGCTTAGTGCGTCTTAAATATCAGGTGGAAAATTGTAGATAACAAACTAAAGAGCTAATAATGTCCTGCTGTTGCAGAAAAAGACCTGGAGTGTCCATTGCTGGAAGGCTTTAAAAACATGCTAAGACGTGCTTTTTCCTATGTCAAGAGCAACCGAGGAATATCAGCCTTCTCTAGAGGCGGGAGTTGGATCAGATGACTCTGGAGGAGTTCTAGCCCAGTTTTTCTGTAGGTCTGTCTTGCACTATTTACTGCCAGCTGCACTTAGCCAGATCTAAGTTTTCAAAGGCAAATACTAACATCAGCCTTTGCTCACCCCCATGTCTGACAACAGTCTCACTGGAAGCCTTAAAAAATTCAGTGAAGACGTTATGATCTTGTTTATTATGTGATAAGGATTAATTATTAATAATCATTAGTAATGATGAAAGCAGCTATAAAATAATAATATATAAGAGTTAATTCTGTCATAGTGGTAAGACAATTCTCTGATGATTTACATCACTATACTTTAGGTTTCTAAGGAGCAGCTACACTTTACATTTACAAATATTTCTTTTTTGAAGTTTTTTCTTCACGTGGGATGATCTGTCACCAGCTTACACATAGAATGTTATATACTTACCTTCATGCAGGCAGATATGCAGTTGCTACCAACACATTTGCAACACTGACAGACCACTTCAATTCATGGATACTACAAATGCTTTCCGTTCAAGTAATGGACCAAACTATTAGTAAAGTCTTCAAAAATAAGAGTGAAACTAATTAGTTGAATGACCATATAAGCACTTCCCCAGCTGCTAATGCAAAGCTAAACAATACCTCATCCTTAGCCAAAATTGGAGCCTGGGAAGAAAGTTTGTTACTTCATTTATAGCCATACTAAAATCAGAAACACAGCAGCTAACTATACCCAGGCAGCTGACACGTGTGCCTTTGGCAAGATGCTGCTCTGAGAATTGTTTCAGCCCACAGCTGCATAGGGGTGGAAAGCAGAAAACCTGAGACACTGACTGAACCAGAGGCCTGAAGTTCAACTACATAAAAAGTCCTTAACTTTCAGAGTAAGTAGCAAGATGCTTCTACTTAAGGTCCATATACAGAATCTGTACCCCAGTATAAAGCACCTATGTGTTGACCTTATTGAAGAATCTGGATTTGAATTGAACTAATGGGGAAAAGCCCATCTAAAACTGCATAGAAAATACTCATATCAACATTTCCTTAAAAAGGTTGATAGTATCTCAGTTAGAAAGTGTCATCCATTTGGCATAGGAGAAATTCAGCACTTCACCACCCAGGGAGGGTTGGCCCTGAAACATAGAGATGCTCCTGCTTGACAAGCCTCAGGATGTCTGGGAATATTTAGGTGCTTAAGCTTTTCAAACCCAAGGCTTTCTCCCTCAGACCAGGAGAGTGCTCCTGGGGACCACCAGACCAGAATCACCTTCTGAGACAGTAACTGCACTGGGAAGAGAAAACAAATAAAACAGGGCTAAGGACTCCATGGTGCAGTGAGGCAGCAAGAAGTGGATAAACAACCAGGGCAGCTTAACATGGCAACTGCCTTCCTGCTGAACCAGTCCTGTGGCTGTCCCTCAGGCTCATATGCACGAGTTCCTTCACAGAATTGTCGCAAAGCTTAAATTATTGATATCTGTGGAGCACAGCCTGTCGGTAGGTACCAAAGAATGCTCTTCCTGCAAAATAAATATGAAAGAGAGTAGATCCTGCAGCCACTTAAAGCCTGCTGACAAAGTACTGAATCTTGCTCTGATCTTAACCCTGCAGATGGGTCTTCCAGCTGCATCTGAAAAGCAGCACACAGCACCAAATCTGGTCACATTTCCATTTTGCAGTTAAACAGCCATGTTCCCAGACTGTAGTTTCTCACTGGGGCTGCTTATTTGGAGCCTAACACCATTTCTGAGCTAACTTTCAGGTTAAAAGCAGAAGTCTCATTGCTTGTTACTTGCTCAGAGCAGTGTAACAACCATGAGCAAGGGCAAATATCAAAAACTATCTGCTGAAACCAGTGGACAGCCTGGAGATCAGTGCATGATGCAGGAGGCCTTGGAAACTCATGCACTTCAAAACATACATTTCCTGCTTTTTCCCATCACAGGAATGACTACCTAGCAAAACCACCAAAGATAAAACAGGTGTGGTTTTTCTTGACAATGTGCACTAATGAGGACTTAGAATTATTCCTAACAGGAGAGAAAAAAGGATCAGGAATTTTCCCATGATTTTTTTGGTATTTTTCCCTGGAATGAGTTAACACCACAAGGCTTCTGCTATACCCAAGCCAAATGCAAGCAGACCTTGACTTTCATTTTTTTTCTCCAAATAGCCCAAGTAAAGCCGACATAAGCCCCACAGCTGTATTCACCTGCTGGAATTAGTCAGAAATAGAGGGTGTCACTAGCATAGCAACAAACAGAGTGAGATACATAGGAAGAAGAAATAAGTTAGGGTCACACTGGACCTTTCTTGCACGCTTTTGCTGATGCTTGCACAACAGATAAGTACTGCAGTGCACTTGAACATGACAACAAAGATGATAATGAGAACTTACTCACTGAGTAAACAACAGTGAGAGAAAGATGAGGCATGCTGGGAAAACCAGAGCAGAAGGCACACTCAATTTCAATGGAAAATGAGACGAGAGAGACCCTTATCTCATTGAAGCCACTGGGATTCATGATCCTGGCTGCAAAGATGCATTTCAGTATGATAGCCCATAGAAACAACATGACTGGAAGCTGTAGAAGGATTTGTGAAGATGATGTAGAGAAACAGATTGATTTTCATAAGCTCTTGAAATAACTAGCAGCTGGAGAAGCTCATCTACGTCACCTAATCTGTCTAGCTCCACTTTGCAGGAATGCTCATGGCCTCAGTAACCCATCTGCAGTGCCACTGCACTGCCCTCTAGTTCACTGCACAATTACGCTCATTGTAAGAAACATTCTCTTATGACTTGAGATTTTCCTGTTTCAGCTTCAGGCCATTGCACCTTGTCTCTCTTTCTTCTGAGAATGTGGGTAATTCCCTCCTTTCATTTATACTATTATCTCTGCAATTATTTATAGTCTGTAACTGTAAATCTCCCGAGCCCTCCATTAACACAGTTCTTTCAGTGTCTTTTTCTGTGGTCTTGCTTTTCTTTCATCATCCAATACTGGCCTTGTATCATCTCTATTTTTAATAATTGTTATGATATGGGGACTTGGGTGAATTCACCATTCTAACTGTAGGAAAATCACAGCTATACGAACCAGAGACTCCTTATTTTAATACGATTACTTGAGGAAAGGTAGTGTGTTTTATGTGACAGTGAGACTCAAAAAGCACAGGCAACCTCATTTTAAATGGCAAATCACACATCCTAAACTTGGGAGTGTAGAAACAAAGCTCTGAGAATTCTCAGAATTAATGTCCAAAATACTGCCATTTCTTTCAACCATATGCTAAGAAACACAATAGCAAGCAATTTTTTGCTAAATTAATAAATAATGAGAACATCAGTCTGAAAGCAGACTCTGATAACAGAAATTATTAACAAAACCTTTTCTCTAGGTGACAGTGATTCTCTTTAACCTATATCAATAAACATGTAAAATTTGAATAGTGGCGTGCATTTTCCTGAAAATAAGCCAAGAGCTCCCATAATAATAATAACAACTACTGGGAAAGGCACAGATAGCATTTATTCTACAAAATGGTTGATGTATTTTTAAACTTTACTAAGCATTCATTTTTGGGGAAAAAAAAAAATCTGAGAATGTATTATCTGCTGTTCTGAGGACTGAACCATCCAGTCACTATTTCTAGTGTATTTACTACTAAATTACTTGAGCCCTTGCCAAGCATCAATAAATTCAGTGGAAGTGCTTTCTAACAAAGGGGGACATGTTTTCCTTCATTTTACTGGGCAAAAAGGCATCAAAAAACTGATCTGCACAAGAACATTTGAAAAAAATTTCTACAAAGCCAAGCCATAAACTGAACCTAGATATCCTGAGCTGCTGTTCAGTATCTTCACAGCAATATTCTTAGAAAAAAACAAACAAGGTAAGTGCAGTTGAAAAGCCTAAAGAATCACGTGATATATACAAATAAGATTTCTCTTCTTGTAACAGGAGATGCTATGCAGTATTGACACTGAAACTAACTGCAGAGATCATGATAAAATGGATCTCAAAGGAATAACAGAGACATGATAAAATTGCAACCATGACAAAAACGCAGCTTTGAAAAGGTACTTACGTATATTTTAAAGAATTCAGGTAAAATGAAATAATGGTTATGACAGCGCAGTAGTTTTGCATACTAATAATGTGACAGACTTCAGGAAAAAGATCAAAATCAATCTGGAATAGAAAGATTCTAATGGGATAGAGTTGGAGTCTGATATGGGCTACCAGACAGGATGGCAGGCACACCTCTACAGTGTTACATGGGGGAAAGATATGTCAGGGCCTTGTATTTTTACTTGGATTTTCCATACACAGAAGAAAATACTACTGATTGCTGCCAGTTCTGGCTCCTTCAGCACATGAATGATGGGTATATCTTCACCAGGTAGCAAATGAAACAACACTACTATGGTTGAGTTTTGTTTTCTGTGAAGATTTCCACACCAGATCTGGTAAAATCTGATTTGAATGATCACCAGCCAACCCACTTTAAATCAAATGAAATGATACACAGAACTAACTTGTCTATTGTAAAAGATCAAATTTTAAAAACTTGAGAGAACTAGAAAGTTCAAGAGTTTGCAATTCCTTCAAATGCTCATTAAATGTATTAATAAATAAAAAAGAAAGTCCATTGCGCATTGAATATGAGACTAAGACTAAAGATCCTCTAAGTATAGCTCTGTAACTAAATTAATACTTGATTCACTTTTCAACAGAACAATGCTGTCAAGTGTAGGATGGTTAAAAGAAAAAAAAAAGAAACAGAACAAGTGGAACAGAAGTGAAATTCCAAAGATCTTGCAGTGGCATGGACAGTCTCTATTCTTAGATGTGCTTTGGAAGAACAAAATGAACATTGTTTGTATTTAAGGAAGACAATGGGAGAAGTTTCTCCAACTGCTCAGCCAGTCATCTACAGTCTCAACCTCAATCTAAGTTTAGAACAAATACAGAATAGAAAACTCGATAAACTTCATGTGTGCCTGGAAAATGGGAGACTGCAATTGGGATTTACCACAATTTGATTGTACCCAGCTAACTTCAGTCTTTTTTTCAATAAGCCATCTGAGTTTTTCAACTAATTAGTTAGATCAAGTCCACACGTCACTCGGTAAAGAATCTAAATGAGATGAATACGGGAAATTATTAGTTAAGCAGCAAATGCTTGCCATTGGTACAAGAGTTGCCAGATGGTGTACCATACATAGCTTAAAGGGTATATGAGGAGTAATGGTGAAAAGAAAACATTAGGATAAAGAAGGTTAGTAAGAGGTGATCAGCCGTGGGACCTAATCACATAGTAGTATCATCAATCTCAAATATCATCACCAACAATCTAGACACAGAAATTCGAAAGGAGGTTAACAAAATTAAGGACATGAAGTTGGACAGCACACTCTAATAGACGACTGACATATAAATTAAATAATAAAAATTGCATAAATTTCTCTGAGTGGCCGTGCAGAAATGCCCATTTCTTCCCTTTGATTATAAAGGTAAACTTGTTCCTCAGGATTAATACTTAAGGCAGGTAAATATGTACAGCAGAGACCATCTGATGCAGCCAGAGGGAGAGCACAGGATGTCAGTCAAGGTATTTCCAGCAAGGAAAATTACCAGTGTTGGCATAAAGTCAGCATAGAAGACTTGAAAAAGTCCTCCTGTGGAGCTCTTCGAGCCCTGGAGCACCACCTACCTTTCTGTTCAGTCAAGCCCAGGAAAGGGGGTTTCAAGCTGGGAGAGGGCCTGATGATCCCAACAACAATGGTTAGAGGAATAGTCTATCAACAGTGAAGAGCCCAAAAGAGTTTGGCTAGTTTAGCTTGGAAAAGAGAGAGCTAAGAGAGGACAGGGAAGAATGTCAGGCAAAGTCACTGAACACAAATAAATGTCAGTCTCAGAAACAATAGGAACAAAACTAACAGAATAAACAAATTCTGTGTGGAAATTAGAAGGAAACTAGGTAATGCAGGAACAAGACACAAGGATACTCTAGATAAGGTTTACAGTAAACATCATTGTAAAGAAAAAATAATCGAGAAACCTCCTTTTCCTTTTGAAAGCTGTTGTTAACAACAAAACAATTGGCCTTACAAGGATAGAACACACCTGTATCTATCCTATCCGGGTATGTCCTAAGATGGCCCAGGCCTCAGAAAGCTGATTTTCAACCTGCAGAATTAAAGTTGGAGTCTGTGTACTGCTATAGGCAGACATATTTTACTATACACATTATACTACTGAAAGAGATTCAGAAACTGTATTTCGTGGCATTTAATTTCACAAAAGCAATTTCCTTATACGGAAAATCTAACAATATTTCAGTATGCAGAACAATATTATCTTGCATATAGATGCAAAGGCATCGGTACTGATCAATTTCAATGTAAGTTAAAATTCAAAGTAGTGCTGTTACATTGCATTTCCTCAGTTTGCAAATCTGTCTACCACTTCCTGCCAAACACCACCTGCATCAGAGACAAGCTTGACCATTTGCCTGTCGAATATTACACCTCTTCCCTAAAAAGAGGATCCAAAAAAAGACTGTGAAACTTAAACATATGGGGAAGAGGAAGGGCTAATGAATGAAAATGGCAAGAGTTTACAACACCCTTAGTGATGAAAAATATTTGCATTTAAAATGTGAGTAGGCAATGCAGAGTGTAACAACAGATCATTTTTGCAAGAACTACAGGACATGGAAAACACAGTCCACTGGTAAGTCCAAATAACTGATGAGCACAGGCCAGTTCTCTTACCGTGCCCTTAGTTTGTTCTTTTTTTTGATCAGCAAGTCCCATAGTCTATCTGCAAAGAACAGTGAGAATTTACCTACCATGGTTCTCTGCTGCTTATCCTTACACAGAGGTACACACTGGTTTTCTGCGATGTCTGCTTTTGTGTGAACCAAGAACATATTCAGGGATTTTTATATTCAGGTCTATTCTGAATATAAAATATATATACACTGTATTCTGTTTCCACATTATTCTCCAAATCTAAACATTCCCAAAATAATGCAAGAACATCATGGCCCACTCCAAGCTTGCCAGTAATGTCTTGCTCCCCCTTCTATTTCCTATGCTCTACAGGCACAACACTGCAATCCTAAATTTTAACCCACTTAATTAATCACATTTCTTATTTTTAACACACACATCACTTTTCATCCTCAGTAAAGAAGAAAACAAATATTAATATCTTTCTCCACTTATAGAGATTTTTGCAACACAAATGTCAGATTTCCCATGTGCATGGATGTGTATTTCCACAAAGGTGAATGTATAGACTGTTAATCAGTGTACATTAAAGAAAAACAAACTTCAAATTCCTCTTTTTCCACCGGAAAACTTTACAAACATGTACTTCTGGTGGAATTTTAATATGTCTTCATACCAGCAGGTCTTCTCACAGGAAAATCTTATCAAAATATACTCTAGTTTACGTATAATAAGCCTTGCAGTATCAGCAAGATCAAGTTTTATTTGTTATATTACCAAGCATACAGAACTGGTGTCACATGAGGGCATGATAGTCTAAAGAGTTTCTCATTTCTAAAGATAAATATAAGAAGTGTACCGCTGAAAAATTGGTAAGGGCGTATTTTGAAGCTACATTTTGTGTCACATCTAACAGAAACGGAGGCTCTTTTTTCACAACTGAAGTTTTATCACATACTACTGGGGGGGAAAAAAAAAAGATAATGGAAATTTGGTTCCGAAGCATGACTTACAATTCTCTCATTTCCAAGCTTACATACTGCACAATGCCACCAATGAAATGAGAACTTGGGTTTTGAAAACACATTAAATACTTCTAAGGTTCTGTTCTTAACATGGTATGTTCCTTCCTATTATGAAGTCTTCTAATACTGCAACACTAAGCAAAATGCATTTGTGTTCATATCACACTTGCTCACAAACAGGCGATCCCCATTAATAAGTGACCATACAAAGAAAACTGACCAGTTTGTAGCACAGAGGAGGAAATCCTGCCCTCACAGAAACCAGCAGCAAATTCCAGTTGATGCTGATATTGGGAATTGTATCCATTGTTTTAGCCATTGTGACGAAAGAAGCCAAAAGAAGTAAGTATTTTCTAGCCTCCTTCAGAGATGAACTATACATTTCTTTTACCACTGATGATTAAAAAATTTTAAAAGTGGATTAAAATCACCAGTGAAACTTAAGTTCTGCCTCATTTTTACAGCTCAGATGATGGTGGGAAGGGTAAAGGGGACTTTTCTGTGAGTCCTGATTTACTCCTAGGTATCCTGAGAACACAGGAATGGTGCATTTTTACTGCAAAGTTATGTATGCGTTTCTTTGTTCTCCTTCTTTTTGCGTAAAGCTGCAGGCAAAACACAGAACATGGACATGAGCAGGACTGTTTAACAAGAGCATAAACCTTCATATAGTTTGCAGAGAAACTTAAAAAAAAAAAAGGAAAAAAGAAAAAATAGGCCAATTTATCCCTTAGATACAGACACGCAATCACATGAATCAGGATTCATGCACATACCTATTTTAAATTATTCCCAAAGGATGCATTCTCTCTCTCTCATCCTCTGCACAACTCCTCTGAAGTCAGTAATACAGATCCTGGCTCTGCACTTCCAAAATATAGCCAAGGACACACCTCCTTCATTTACTGTCATTTCAGGCATGCAATCTCATAAGCAGTTAATGTCTTTAATGACAGCACACAATGGAGAAAATTTTTCTGCAACTGATCCTAATGCAGGGTGCTATCCCATAATACGTAGCTGCTGCTTTTTCTACCCATGGAGCTTTCATTCTCTTTATTAGATTAGGCTGAATATTGTAGACACATCCTCACTTCATTTCCTTCACCAACAGAACCGAAGGCAAAAGTCCCATTGATTTAAGACCTGAGGCTGAATTAGTAATCCCAGTGCTTCAGGAATTCATTTAGAAATTGAGGTTATATTGTCTTTGAGGCAAAAAGAGAAAAGAACAAAAACGCACGGAATTCATATTACGTGTACTCCAGCAGGTCCTTTTTGTTCTTTATTTTTTCTTGTAAGTTGACTTTACACTCTATAACCAACAGGGTAAATTAATTATCCCAAAGGATCCAAACAAAAGGATGGAACCACTTATCCGTTTTTTCATAAGTCCAAATGCATTAACAGGTGAATTGATCTTGGAAAGTTTCAGGGAGCCAACATCTGCCACAATTCCCAAAAGGAAAGGTAATACGACGTCTTTTCTTGTTGCGTTGTATTTTAAGGTGAAGGCAATGCCTAACTGGTTCACTTGGCTTCTTGGCAATATTTTCCAGCTTTTTCAAGGGAACATCACATGTTCAGGAATATTGACCAGTTATGGCCAGAAAAGAGGATTGAGACTTGGAGACTTCGCTAAAAACAATTAGCAGTAATAAAACAATTATTCATAATATTAATACCATAAACCACCTGACTATGGGAACTTGCTTAACTGATGTGGCAATGCCAGCTTTCCCTTCACACTCCCTCTCTGTACTGAGGTTGTGCAGTTTCTTATCCGCCTACTGTCTGCAGCTTCCTGACTTCCCCAAAGCTGAAGAAACTCAACCCAAACACATATGGCAAAAAACAAAGACTGCAGGTCACAAATGCAGACAAAGTAAATGTTCATGCGTTTTCCCCGCATGATACAAAAAGGAGTTACAAGAGCGAGCTCAAATTCCCTACAAAATTCAGCCCCCTTCCTAAACCTTAGACCATCCTGGGTGCTCTGCTCCTACACTATCACTAGCACAGTAGGGCTGCTATTCCCCCATGTGCATGTATTTTCAACAGACAGAAACGCACAATTTTATTCTGTTCTCCTGTAAGGATATATTCTGGCTTGTATCCTTGTATGAACAAGTGACTATTTCATTATACGCACTGCAGACCCCCCAGATACCTTCCCATTCCCACATGAAACAAGCCTTTGAAAGACTATAGCTGCTACAAAGGCATGAAACCTCAGTGTAGATGGCTCCCATCTTGCAAATTATCTCATAGCATCCAGCAGGATTCCTGTCCCTTTCTGGAACAGAGTTCCTGTAAGGGCGGTGCTAAGGATGGAGAAAACTTTTCTGTCTGAGATCCCTTTATGGAGAGTCCACCAAAACCTGTGGATTACAGGATTTATGCACTAACTTACTCAAGTGCTTTAATATAGTTGAAACCATAAAAATTATTTTACAGAAGGTTTTGCTTTGGAGTCCAAACCCTGGAGTGTACAAAGAGCTAGGTACATCCCAGATAGAAAGCTGGATCCCCAACACAAAGCCAGGTGCAGATGCTCATGGAGCAGCAATAATGCACGACACAAAGACTAATTTTTCTCCCTCCAGTAAACCTGTATCTTCCACAGACAAACAAGGAAGGCCATCAACTACCAGGATACACCAAGGTATGTCCAGCTCTGTATTTCTGCATGACTGGAGTCTTCTTGTGTACTGCCGCACTCAGTATATGGCTTATAAAATATTTCTGTAATGACAACAGGACATTTGTGAAAATGCTGTTCAGCTCAAAGCACAGCAGGCCATACAGCAGTGAGCATCCAACCGAAGGCAGTATGTTGTGCTGAAGATGTGCAAGAAGAACGATGTTTTCCACATACTACTTACACTAAGCCATCTTCCTGAGGACCCCAGTCGACCCCCTTGTACACAATAGATTTTTCTTGCTTGCAGCAGCGTATGTTTGCAAGAACAAGGCTGTAGCATCTAATGCCACATACCAGGCAGGCTGGGAAAGCAGTCTTTGCCCTTGAGGCCATGAGGTGAAAGGGCTGTAGGGAGGCAAACACTAGGAACAGCTCTCTTCAGATTTACACACATATGAGAAATATAATCCCCAGATGTATTTCAGTTACATGAAATCAAATCTTGACTTTTTAAACAACCCTCTGATAAATCAACTATTTGCCTATTTGGATGACGTGGACAGTCATTCATTACATGAACTGCAAGAGATAATCCACTCCAAAGTTATTCATGCAGTAGTATGGTTTGTCTTTAGTGTAGTCGTGATACAGCTGGATGTGAATCAAAAAGGGCTTCATTCTGCAAATAATGTACAAAAAAAATATGTTATGACATCGAGGAAATGTGAAAAATCAAAGATACTTGCTTCAATGCAGGAATCATTCATGTTACTAGAAAATACTTAAAGTATTAGGCTAATATATCAAGACTTCATTTTCAAGGAAAAAAACCAGCAACCAGCTTTTTCATCATTTTTGGATGGAGCTGTTTGCTGAGGTTTATATCTGCACAACAATATTAAAAGCACAGCACACAGTACCACTATAAACTAGCAAGTGTACAAAAACACTTTTTTTTAATCAGAGGATTTTAGAAAGCACAATTTCGAATTCTAAGAGTGCCGTGTACAACCCCAACTTTGCATTTTACCAGCTGTTTTTCTATCTATATTTCACCGAGACGTAATTGGATGTATAAAACGCTACAAACGTGCAATAAAACTACCAATTCTCCTCCTTAAAATAAAAGGTTAAGCTTGTAATTACACGACTTTGACATATCGTTTTCTAAAATTACTAATTAACTACGATCCCTCGATCGGATAACGCAGAAGTGCTTTTCCTCCTCGAGAGCCGCGCCTGCTTCGTTTTAAATTAAGTTCCGCTACAGAGCGAGGGAAAACCGCACAAACAAGCGAGCATGTGCGCATGGGGCGGCGGGCACCGCGTGGAAGAAACGCTTTTTCGGAGGCAGCCAGGGCGGGTTTCGGCACGCCCTGCCGTGGCGCCCGGGCCGGGGGAGCCGCATCCCCCCTCCCCGCGGCCGGTGGCAGCGGCGCTGGGGATACGCACGGGAAACAAAGCCGCCGCTGCCGCCGCGCCTCCCGACCCTCTCCCGCCGGGACTGCCGCGCTCCGCCGCCCCGGTGCGGGGTCTGGCAGCAGGGTCGCGCCGTGCCCGTGCCCGTGGCCGTGCCCGTCCCCGCCCCGCGGAAGGAGGGCCGGGCGAGGGGTCGCGGGGGGCTCTGCCCGCTGCACC
>VYZQ01017763.1:30337-43187 GCA_013400655.1 Mystacornis crossleyi
CCCTGCCCCGGGGGGAGCGGGGCGGGCCCGGACTCCCGGGTGGGCAGGGGGCGCTGCCGCCGCGCCTGCCCGCCGCCCCTCTTGCCGGGCGAGGTGCCGCCTTTCCCCCCGGGGCCCCGGGCGGCGGGAGCCGTGAGGGGGAGCCGAGCCCCGGGCAGCGCATCTCCCGGGGCCACCCGCCGCTGCGGGAGGGGTCCGGCTTCCTGATCGATGCTAAAGGGGAGGGTCTCAGTGGCTGGGGATACTGCGGGAGGGTCGGGAAGGATTGGGGCTCTGTTGTGGAGTGGGAAAGAGAAACGCTTGGGAAGCTTGCGGTGTTAAAGGTGCTGTCAAACTGCGGTGCAACTTAGGCTTTGTGTTATCCGGCGGTGTTGGCATGGCTCTCGTTCAGGGGCCGGGGTAACCACCACGAGGCATCTCCACCTGGTGGCAAGGCTGAATCCTGCCGGCGCCGGGTCCCTGCTCCCGAGGCTGGGCGCTCGCCAGTAGCGCTGCTCGTGGCCAGCTCCAGGCCTGACTCCCGGCGTAGAAGCTGTTGCCCCTGTGGCAGGGGTCCTGCACGCTGAGCCAGCTGGATGGTCATTTAAAAATATTCTACTCTTTAGTGGAGGTAGTAATCACTTGGCTGACTCCTTTCTTCCTTGAGCAGCTGAACTCCAGCCTACTCTCCCTGGTAGGAGGTGGGCAGTTGAGGTCTGCATTGTCGTATGGCTCTTGAATCTCCCGAGTGTTGGCCTAAAGTAGGCCTAAGTGTCTGATCTTGGCGGTGTTTTCCTGTAACTGTGTGCAATAGTTCAGACACCAGGTCTGTCAGGTAGAGCCCTGCCAGCACGTTGTTATATCCAGTCCTCATATAATGAAAGAGAGGAGAAATGTCTGCCTAGTTCCCTCTCATCTCCCAGTCGTGTAGGTTGCTCCCATGCCTAGGCCACAACAGACATGATTAAACAGCTGTAGAATGAAGGAACAAGCTGGCTTGCACTGAAACTGCTACTGCACTGTGCTCAGAAGTCATCACAGAAGATACGCAGTGGAGGGTAGTTAGTAGACTAGCTAACCAAGTTATTCTGATTGTTGCTTCAATTTGAGTTAGTGGCCCCATCGGCTCTCCTCTAGTAGTTGCAATTGCCAGGGTCTGGGAAAAGTCTAAGCTAGTTCCTATGTGAGCTCCCGCAAGGTTTCCCAATCACGGTTGGAAGCTTTTCTGGGACTTGGTGTCAGATGACAGTACACAAGTGTCACATGTTTGAAGCTGCCCAGACAAGTAATCTGGCAACTTGCTTAAGGGGCTGAGACTAACAGCGATAGCAGAGATACAGAGAAAGGCAGTTTAACTTAGGTAGTCAGTGTAAGTGTGCTCCTTCACCCTACACCCACTGCTGCTTGTGAGCCAACTTCTAGTAGGTGGTTACCTGGGGAATAGTAAAGTAGTATGTGTTAGCAGTCACAGGCTCTGATGTTACTGGTTCTCTACATTTTTTAGCCTAAGCCATATTCCCAAGAAGAGAAAATGCGTGAAGGTCCTTCTACTTACTGTATGAGTAGCACATAAAGAGAAGCTTTGAATTAGTGGCTAATTAATGTTGATCCAAAAATCATTAGGTGTCTAGTGACTGAAGGTGCAACTGAGGTATGACTCCATTGCTCAAATAGCAGTGGATTAGACTGGTAGTGCCTAACTAAATGGTTGCCTGACATTGTAGAACTGTGCTTGGTGTAAGAGAGGGAATCAAAGTTACTGGCTGTAACTAACCTTCACTGTAACTGGAGCTCATTTCAAATGGCCATCAGAGTCTGACAGATAACTTCAGGAGCAGTAGCAGATGCTGACCTTTACCTTTGTGCACCTGTGGACGTTAGGTCTTGTTGATTTTTTTTTACTTGTTTGTGGGCTATCAAAAGTAGTTGCTCAGACATTTCACTTGGCTGCAGAAGCAATGATATCTTCTTGGAATGGCTTTTTGTTAGGATTGTAATTGTAAAGTTGTAGTAATTACTACACGTTCATCTATTGTTTCTGTTAGCCTTGTCTGTAACTTCCCTGTAGCATTTGGTCAAAATGATGTCACTTTTGTAAGTCACTATGTACTAGGCAGCCTTAGCAAGCCTTTTCTGGTTATTCTAGCTTGAAATAAAATAACTAAGGACCTTGGAGTTATTTTGGGATCTCCTTAGTGGCAGGCTTAGTCTAATATCTCTGTATGCTATTTTGGGAAAGGTTGACTGTTCTCACTCTGAATGCCTGGATGAGAAAGTCCTGAAACTAGCAGGAGTCAGTTGTTGCATATTTTATGTTGTAGTACAGTAAAACCTGAAATATGTAACTAGGGCTCACAACTCTAACCTTCTTTTAGAGGCTGCTGGACAAGAAGGTATCAGGCTTAGAACAAGCTACTAATTGTGGCATCTACTCCCACTCTCAGGTGGCTAGGGTGTGCCGTCTAGCACACGGCAAGCTAATTGACTGACAGCTCATGACCAAGTGGTAGTAGCTTTACAAAACCACGCTATTAGAAAGCATATGCTGATGTAATTCCCAACCAGAAAAGGAAACAAGGGATGGAAACAGTAAACACAAGAGCTGATGTTCTGATTTTTGGTACTTTTTGAACATAGTTCCGATGAAAAAAGTTGTTAACTTTGCTCTTACAAGTGGGCTACTGCTTTATTCTGCCAATAAGGCTACTAAAACATTAGCAGAAGTCAGTAAGATGCTGTTTCACCTCTTTGATTATGAATTTACCTGAGATATTCAGCAGATAGAATTGCTCATATTGTTCTTGCTTGTACGTCCAGCATTTGTGAGTGCCTCATGCATGGTGGCTAGCCAATATAATGTAAAATGGCTGAGTACCTTCCTTCTATTTGGAAACTGTCTTGCATTCTGCACATCATACAGAGAGGATATAAAATAGGAAATAATACTCTACTGAAGTTTGGTGCACTTTAAGCTCTGGAATGCCAGGACAAAGCACCCTCACTAAATGATGCAATAAACCAAGCAGGATCAGGAGTCTTGCATCGTGCTGTAATCATGTGCAGCCAATACTGATGCACAGTCTTACACACTTGCCTGCATGCATTAAGTGGAACAGCTCTGGCTTAGCTGCTGAAGATGCAGGCTGCTGCTTTTAGTGACAGTTAAAACAGCGCTTCCAAGGCAAAGCACGTCCCCTTGAGGGATGGGTTCATACATTTGTAGAGCTGAAGGTTCTCTGGAAAATGCACTCTAAGGATCTTGCAGAAAGCAGTACCTTTCTCAAGTGTACTAACAAATCCAGATTTACCAGTTCTGAGACAATAGACTTGATGCCAGAAGGAGGTGATAAATTACTTTGCTCTTTTAGCATCACACTTCTTTTAGTGTATACCAAGGAATGTGTCTGGGTGCCACTGTTTGAGGAGTAACATAAAGCATGAAAACTTCCTCAGCTACAAAGCAGTTATATAAGCTACCTTTACAGATATCTTGGGGATTCTGCTGTAATGTGTTAGCAGCAGAGCATTGAAATGCTAATCCAGCTTGACATTAATCAAATGTAAACCCAGTTTGCCCTAAGTTTGAAGAGTTTTGAGAATGCAGTGCTAGGTGCGAGACAGCAGAGTCGTTGTGGGCACATGTTTTTGCAGACTTGACCCTGTCTCGAAGAAGAAAACCGATTAAGAATAACGTTGAGACTGTTTGCTGCTGTTTGGCAGGTGGACTGTTATGGTGCTTAAACTCTGCGCTTGTACTGTGAAAGGAAAGTTTTTGGCTCTACTTTCATGATTGAATAAGGTGACTGCAAAGATTTGGAGCTCAGATCTGGTTTCATGTTGATGTTAAGCTGTTTATTAAGCTGGGTAGCTTCTTGATCAGTGGGGAAAGCAAGAAAGTATTTCTTAACAGTATCGAGGCTTAGGCTCCTTTTTTCATTGAAGGCGCAAGAGCAAAATGTGAGGAATCCCAGTTTGCATGTGGTAACGGACGCTGTATTCCTCAAATCTGGAAATGTGATGGTGATGAAGACTGTTTAGATGGCAGTGATGAGAGTGCTTGTGGTAAGTAATCAAAATAATACCTCTATAGCAGTAGTACTTGCTAGTTGGAAGTGGGGACTTAAGAGTGGATAGCTGGAGAGATGCTTATCCTGTCCAGCACTTCTGGCAGTTGGAATACAAAGAAAGATTCCTTAGAACAATCACTTTTGATTCCTTGTATCCACCTAAGGCAATTGAATTTTCCTGAGTGTTATCTAACTCTCCTGAAACTGGCAACTGAGACAAAGCTTGTGAGAGTGATGACTGATGAGAACAGAATATAAGCCTGTTCTCAGTTGTTTCCTGAACACATAATAGAAAATATTTGCTATTAGCACTCTGCTGTTGGCTATTCTATGGTTAAAAGCCCTGTTTTATATGTGAAAGTGCTTCTGCTGAGTCTCCTACAAACATTAGGTCTAGCTTTGACTGCCAACCCTTGCTTTAAGCAGACATAGAGTCCAAGATAGATGACTAGATTTACTTGGAGACGAGGCAAAACATACTCTTTATCTATCACTGGTGTGGTTGAACTGCCGGTCTCCTCAAGCAGACCTAAGCCATTACCCAAGAGTTACATAGTACCATGCTTCTGTAATGACAAATCAAATGCCTTGACTACAAACTCAGTTCAAAACCTAAATACTAATATCAATAAACCTTACTTTAACTCAAGTCTGTTTGAAGCAGCCTGCTTCAATAGACTAATAATATAGACTAACCTGCTTAGTCTCTGTAGCCATAGTGGTCCTTCAGTGCCTGATTAGATGAATATAAATGTCTCTCTGTGCACAGAATAACTGTAGGAAGTGTTCAACAGCACTGCTTACTAAGTTGGTGGGGGAAACCAGACCTCCACAAACCAAGGATATTGAATAACTATCCTAGGGCAGCAAAGCTGATCCCTGTCAGTGATAAACAAGCTAAGCTCTGGTCCCTAAACAAGTGTCTTTTTCTCCCTTGCAGTGAAGAAGACGTGTGCCGAATCTGATTTTGTGTGCCTCAGTGGTCAGTGTGTGCCTAACAGATGGCAGTGTGATGGGGATCCGGACTGTGAGGATGGGTCTGATGAGACTTCTGAACTGTGCCGTAAGTGAACCTGGCGTGGTGGTGTAGGCAAGCCTACAAGTGGTGAGGAGCATTTTGACTTCTTGCCTGCTTGCAGTCTGACTCTCCTCCTAAAGGAAGGATGAACTTGTCTTGGGGAGCACCTTCCTAAGTGCTTGGCCATATCAGGGTCTTGAGACTTTTCACTGCTTCAAAAGATGCAGAACTGAATGGGTGCTCTGCACTTGTACTGGTAAGAAATTGCAAGTACAAGGTTTTGCTTACAGTCAGAAGCAGCAAGTAGAACATAGCAGGCCTGACCATCACTGTGGCTTGTCCACCAAGCTGCTGTTCTCCAAGGCAGCTACTTTGCACGTGCCATCCCAGTACTACCGAGCTAGTGTAAGGACTGAGTATCTGACTACAGGTTGGGCGTGGGAAGCAGTAGTGCAGAGGCTTAACTGTGAGGTCTCAGGATTAGCAGCTCCGGTCTGAAGTGTCATAAACCATCAAGGAATATAGATCCAGGAAGTGTCATTTCCCTGTATCAGTAGGATCCACGGTGGGGAATACTTCAGCGCCAAGTCCTAGCACACTTCGGCATTACTCCTCCCTACTACTACTTGTAGCTCAAGCTGCTGCAGTGTAATTGGTGTCCAATCACGAAGTTACCACTACAGAGGTACCCTTAAAATACTAATCTATCAGGAATTGGAAGCATCTCTTTTTACTGAACACCAGAGTAGTATAGCCTTTTCCATTAATTTATACAGATGTTGGCATCTAAATAACTGCAGCTTTGTTCAGACCTGAAGCCTTTCAGTCTCAGTTTTCAGGACAAATGCTGAAACCCAAGATCAGTAGGTCTTAGATTGAACTTAAGCTTTTTTTCAATAGATACGAGAACATGCCGGGTAAATGAAATCAGCTGTGGTCCTCAGTCAACTCAGTGTATCCCAGTGTCCTGGAAATGTGATGGTGAAAAAGACTGTGACAGTGAAGAAGATGAACAGAATTGTGGTAAGGAGAGAAATGGTGGCTGCATAACTCTATTTGAAATTGCCTTGTCTGGAAAGGAACTAGCTGGGCAGTACACCTGGGAAGATAAATTTTTCATAGTATCAATATCTCTCATAGTATCGATATCTCTTCATCTTGTTTTGCAGCCACATAAAGCAAACTTTTTCTGACTCTATCCTGCTAAGTTAAGAGCTACAATAACGTAAGCTATTTAATGTATTTCTTTCTTCTCTGCTAGGTTTGGCAGTAGTCATAGGTAGGCTTAGTCACCTGGCAAGCCAACTGTCCAAACTTGTTCTCTGGAGAGTTTCTGAAATAGCTGCTTACATTAACAAATTGTCTCCTGAAAGTGTACTAGCACTTTTTAGCTAAGGGCATAAACATTACTTTATAGCCCTATCCTGAAATATCTGTGAAGCAGGATTTCTGGTGTTTTGATGGCAAGGGGGGTGCAACTTCAGGCTGGTACACAAGTAGAGCTGCCACTGCAGCATTAGAGTGTAGCATTCCTGGCTTATTCAAAAAAATTTGCATACATGTGAGTTGTCTGAGGTGTCCTGAGATATATTTGCTGTAACCAAAGCCACAGGGCTGGCTTCTATCAGAACCACCTTACCTGGATTGCCTAGTGAGACACAGATCTTTAGACTTATGCTATGTGCCTGCGGAGTTGCCATCTTACTCAGCAAACAAATGCCTTAATCTACAAGTAAATCTCCAGACAGTGTTTCTAATGAAGCTAATAAAACTATCAGCCTAGGTGTACTGAGCTGCTAGCTACATTGCTATTAAACCAGTATCATTTGTACTGACATAAATTGCATGGGTGTGCTTAACCACGGGATCAACTGGGGCAAGATCTTTGTCTGTTATCCCCACTGGCTCAGGCAAATGGGCCACTGCTGTCCTGGGGACCAGCACAAAACACTTCAGTTTCAAACTACAGTACATGCTGACCATAAGACTTCCTTAATCTTAGTCTGTACTCTTGAGTTAGCAGTTCTTTTACCTCCTGTCTTTGGTTCACAGGGTTAGAGTGTGTTTTCTGTAAAGCTTGCAATCTGAAGTGCAGGACAGGCTAGCTACTTCAGAAAGTTATTTTCACTCAGTAGTTCAAATCTGATGCCTGTCACAATATCCAGTGGCAAGGAGGATGGTCTGTGAAAGCCAAGTGTCCTCTCGGTGGTCATTTAGGCTTCCCTATTGCCTTATACAGGATGCTGATCTTCTATGAGCTAACAGCTGATTAAAAAACCTGCTAAACAAAATAACCTTCACACAAAAGTCAGCCTTCTTATGATAATGTACTAATCTCTCTTACTCCTGTTACCCCAGGCAATGTGACTTGTAGTCCAGCAGACTTCACATGCAGCAGTGGGCAATGTATTTCCAAGAGCTTTGTCTGCAATGGTCAAGATGACTGCAGTGATGGTAGTGATGAGCTGGAGTGTGCACCTCCTACCTGTGGAGTTCATGAGTTCCAGTGCAAGAGCTCGATTTGCATCCCCCTCAACTGGGTGTGTGATGATGATGCGGACTGCTCCGACCACTCAGATGAGTCTCTAGAGCAGTGTGGCCGCCAGCCTGCACCTCCTGTGAAGTGCTCTGCCAGTGAGGTGCAGTGTGGCTCTGGTGAATGTATCCACAAAAAGTGGCGCTGTGATGGGGATCCTGACTGCAAGGACGGAAGTGATGAAATCAACTGCCGTAAGTTCACTTGGTTCTTCTCTGGGAGGTGCTGCTTGACTCCTCTTTTATTTCCTTTGCTTCAATAAACCTCAGGAGTAAAAGTCTGTAATGGCTGTGTCCTCAGCTTCTCGGACCTGCAGACCAGACCAGTTCAGATGTGAGGATGGGAACTGCATCCATGGGAGTAGGCAGTGCAATGGTGTCAGAGATTGTCTGGATGGCACAGATGAAGCAAACTGTAACAATGGTAAGTGTGGAACTAAGCAAGAATAAAGTCTTTGCAGAATATCTGTTGAAGCTGGTAGTCACCCACACAATCTTCATTATGTCAGTTATTCAGTGCTCTGGACCTGGCAAATTCAAGTGCAGAAGTGGAGAATGCATAGATATCAATAAAGTGTGTAACCAGCAGAGAGACTGCAAGGACTGGAGTGATGAGCCCCTCAAGGAGTGTAGTAAGTGACTAAATTATTTGCACGATGTTGACTTCTAGATATACTTGGATATAGCTTCCGAGTTGTCAGATGTCAGCTGGAATGCCTATTGGCACTTCTTGGTGGCAAACTTAAAACTGAGACCAACCTAGTTAATAGGCTAGTTTTATCCTAGCCAAACTGGCTGCTAGGATGATTTCTCTGTGGCCAGAAGGCACTTGAATGCGTTAGAAACCCTGAAACTTCAGGAGCCTCCATCTTTACTGCTGCCTGCTTGTAGCACAGAGAAGGTCCTGGTAGCTGAGCAAACATGAATTTGCGGGGGATCTCTTGCATATGACTTTGAGTACCAGAACGGTTTATCAGATGTGGCAGGCATCATCAGAAAACAGATGTGTACCTGGTGAAGTGCATGAGTAAGACTCTAAGACTATAAATATGCATGCATTCTCAGAAGTGGCTAATTCTCTCTTCTAGACATAAATGAATGTCTGGTGAACAACGGCGGATGTTCTCATATCTGCAGAGATCTCATTATTGGCTATGAATGTGACTGTCCAGCTGGGTTTGAGCTTCTGGACAGGAGAACCTGTGGAGGCAAGTATCTCATAGTTTAACATAGACTCTACTGGTGGCACCGGAGGTGAGCATAAACTATATTGTTGTTTTTACAGATATTGATGAATGTCAGAACCCTGGCATTTGTAGTCAGATCTGTATCAACCTGAAAGGGGGCTACAAATGTGAATGTAGCCGTGGCTATCAGATGGATCTTGCTACTGGGGTGTGCAAGGCAGTTGGTGAGTGTTGACATAAGACTTTTATATCCCCACTTCAAAATGAGTCAGCAAGTGATGCACTGTTTTTACTACTGTGGTTTTTACACTAGCTGTTGTGGTGTTACTGATGTAACTCGTACAGATCTGATCACTACTAACACCTTGAATGATGCCATGATACAGTACTTCAAGCTGTGTGACATAAACTGCTTGTGTCTGCTCCCTGGGCAGGAGGATCCTCCCCATCATGTTGTGGAGGGAGAAAAGGATGAGGCATGGTACAGCCAAGACCTCTGTCAGCATCTGCTAACAAGTGTGGAATGGCAAATACTAAATATGATGACTCTTAAAACTTTTTGTAAAAGAAAAGTATGTGACTGGATATCCAGAAGTACAGATAACGTTTAAACTCTTTTCACAGGGAAAGAACCAAGCCTAATTTTCACCAACCGCCGGGATATAAGAAAGATTGGCCTTGAGAGGAAAGAATACATTCAGCTTGTAGAGCAGCTAAGAAACTCGGTAGCTCTAGATGCTGATATTGCTGAGCAAAAGCTTTACTGGGCAGACTTCAGCCAAAAAGCAATCTTCAGGTAAATGAGCTTATTAGCCTCTGAACCTAGTGTGCTTCCCTAAACCATCCCATGTTTTACCCAAGCTCTTTCTCTAGTCTCTGGTAATGAGAACTAGATTCCTCATGTCCTAGAGACAGTGTACAGTTGATGCAAGTTCCCGCAGCTAGCAAGATGTATGCCTATTGCACTTTGTAGTAACTGCTGCTACAGTTGTACAAAAGGCACTCTGTGGCATGTCCCACGTGTGTCTTCTGCCCAAAATCTTGTCCAGTATTTGCTGAGGTATGCCAAGGGATAGTGTCTGTGGAGGATGTGGTTGAAAGCAAGTAATTCTTGTCTTCCAGTGCCTCTATTGATACCCGTGATAAAGTTGGAACACACGTCAGAATCCTGGACAACATACACAGCCCTGCAGGCATTGCTGTTGACTGGGTTTATAAGAGCATCTACTGGTCTGACTCAACTGCAAAGACCATTTCAGTGGCTAGCCTAGATGGCACGAAAAGAAAGGTTTTGTTTCTCTCTGAGCTGAGAGAGCCAGCTTCTATTGCTGTAGATCCTATCTCTGGGTGAGTATTTGTCCTGGTTCTTTTAAAAGAACAGACCTACCAACTACATGTTCTGATAACTGACTTAGGTAGCTTTTCTTAGTTACTGGTCGTAATAAAGAGTGATACTACACTGTACTATAGTGCATCATACAACATAAATTCTGCTTCACAGCTTTATGTACTGGTCAGACTGGGGTGAGCCAGCAAAAATTGAAAAAGCAGGAATGAATGGATTTGACAGACAGCAGCTTGTGACAACAGAAATCCAATGGCCTAATGGAATTGCTCTAGGTATGTTGAACTTGTCTCTGTGCCAGAGGTATTCTGGAGCTTTAGCAATGTTTTTTGCTACAAAAGCTAAGGTCATTCTTCAGAGAACTGTTTTCAGCTTCTGAAAAAGGAAAGTTTCTGCATGTGTGAAGACACTGCAACAGGCATCAACACTTCTCAGATACTGAAATAGTAACTTTTCTTGAACTGCTCTGTATTATACTTGAGACACAGGCTGCATAGGCATCACTGCAGCAGCCCTCTGTATCCTGGAATGGTAAGAAACTAGGGCAACACTGCCACCACTCTCAAACCTGTGGGTGTTTCAATTCTTGCAGCAACCTTTGGCAGTTTCCTCCATGTGGACAGTAAATATGTTTGGTGTTTTCCCCCTCCTAGATCTTGTTAAAAGCCGCCTGTACTGGCTTGATTCTAAACTACACATGCTGTCAAGTGTGGACTTGAATGGCCAGGACCGTAGAATTGTGCTGAAGTCACATATGTTCCTTCCTCATCCTCTTGCTCTAACCATTTTTGAGGTAAGAATGACGTCCTATAATCATTGTCAAAGATCCTGTTCTTGCTGGTATGTGGCAGGAATGACAGGGCTGATAGCATCATGGTGGTAATGAGATGCAATGACATTGTCTTCTAGGACCGTGTGTACTGGATTGATGGAGAGAATGAGGCAGTCTATGGTGCCAATAAATTTACTGGAAACGAGTTGGTTACCCTAGTGAACAACCTCAATGATGCACAGGACATCATTGTGTATCATGAACTTGTTCAGCCTTCAGGTAATTTCAGTACAGTTTATAGTTAAGTCAGTGTATACTTGTAAGAAGCCTGCCCTGCCTGGATGGTGGCAGATGGTATCCCTTCACTGTACAGCAGTCCATTTCTACTTCTGCTTGGAGCTTCTAACATAGGCAGCCCCTTGGGGGTTGAGAGGTCTGTTGCTCTTTTTTGGGCAGAGCAGGTACAAATCTGTAAGCAGCTCAGACAAGTAATTCTACTAAAGCAATTACTGAGCAAATGCTTCTGCTACACACCTGTAGCATGAAGGCTCACTCCTGTTCACTCCTTAATTGCTGTACCAACAGGTAGAAACTGGTGTGAAGAGAACATGGCAAATGGAGGCTGTAGCTACCTGTGCCTGCCTGCTCCTCAGATAAATGAACATTCTCCAAAGTACACCTGTGCATGTCCTGCTGGGTACTTCTTGCAGGAGGATGGTCTGAGATGTACAGGTACTGTAACACAACTGAGATCTTTCCCAGGATGGGTGGAGAAGCAGTAGGGGAGTATTGAACCTGTTAGTGGGAAGGAAATACAGTGGTATAGGCTGAGACCTTTGCCAAAATTAATCTGATGTAATTAATCTTGAAGGGGAGGGTCTTAGGCATTAACATGGCCCTCAAAGTCCGCAGGTGCTGTTCAAAGTCCATGCTCTGCTTCTGCATCATCATCATTTGCAACAAGACTCTGTACCTCCATGGCTTTCTGCAGACAGCAAGCACAAGGACGAAACATACTCAGCCTCTTATAAAACAGTAGTATAAACTAACATGGCTGTACATATAAATACACAATGTTCAAAAGGTGATCAGTTAATGTTGCTGTCCAAGGAAGTTTGTACCTCCTTTGGGTCCAGATGAACCTGCTGCTGTGCTACTGTTGTCAGCACTGACTATGCAGCAAGCTTGCTTTGTCCAGTGGAGTGGAACTAGAAACTCCAAGGTGCCACCTACTCTATTGCATGTTGATCGTGAGTGCCACAGAGTGCTGAATGCAAGGATGCTGGCCTCAGGTGACTGCTCTGAAAGGTTGCTGTGGGTATCAAAGGCTGTACCTAACCACTAAACTNGTACTGGTCCCAATAACTAACACTGCTAAACATTAGAGAAATTAAATGCAAACTGACCAACTAGCCTACTTGGAAGTTTTCTCCTTTGCATGCAAGTAGAGAACACAGGCCAGATCATTTGTGTAGTGTAACAGCTGGAGCATGTGTTAAACAGAATTAGTTTACATATGACAGTGTAGAACCTGTAAGTTCCATGAAATCCCAGGAGTGCTCAGAGAAGGCAAGCATTAAAGAAAGCCTCCAACTAATACAGAATGAAGCATGTTAGGCTGTTCTAGCAGTGTGCTACTGAGAAGCTAATCAAACAGGAGCTTCTGGGTTTGGGAAATGCTTGCATATAACCATTTGCCAGCCTGTCAGTACGTAAGCTCACTGCATCAAATTCTCACGCAGGATTCAACACTCGTGGTACAACCTCTGAAGTAACTGCAGCTGGAAGAACATCAGCAGCTTGGATCATTCTTCCTGCTGGTGAGTACAGCATTTGCTAGCCTTTTGGACCCTGTGTGGTGGGACAAGCCACTCTTAGGAGCTTGACCTTACTCTACCCTATGTGTGCAATCTCTTTGTCTCCCTGCAGTGTTGCTGATGATGGCTG
>VYZQ01017763.1:72781-103213 GCA_013400655.1 Mystacornis crossleyi
TGGGAAAATTGTGTTCTCAATGCAACAGGTGAAAAATGCCATAAGAAGGACAAGTCGCATTGTCACAATTGGATTCTGTAGTTCTGACTCCAGATATGCCTGCAAAACACCCCTCTAATCCAGGGAGCAACCCTTGGGTATAAATCAGTTTGATCAGTCAAAGGCACAGGCAAAGGCAAAGGCACAGGCAAAGGCACAGGCAAAGGCAAGGCAAGGGCAAGGGGTTTCCCTTACCATTTCTCAACCAGCAGCAGATTAACAGCCCTAGGAAAAAATTAAATTAATTTTAAATTAAATTAAATTAATTTAAAAATTAAATTCTGCAGGCTTAGAAGAGGAATATGCTCTGCTTTCTGTTTAAACTAATGCTTTAAAACACGTCATGCAACACCCTTGCTGAGTATGGGACCACAGCATACTGTACATTCAAAAGTCATTTAGGCAGGAATGGAGCTGGCACCAACTACAGAAGAATGTGTGTGCTGCAACACTTACCCACTTATCATTTCTCTCAACATTGTTATTTGTATTTGCTCATGTATTTCTCATGCCTAGGAATTCCAAACATTAAATTCCCTCGATTTTTAAAATACAGAATACCAAGACTTTTCTGCCCTCCTAACTTCCTGTCAGTGGGCAGACTACAGACAAGAATTACAGCAGATGGACAAGGTCATCACATGAGGAGAAAATACCAGTTGTGCCAGGGCATATCAGAGATCTGTCTCTGTTTGCTCCCTGGCAGCAGCCATCTGTGGGTGCCTAGGGAGAATTTAAGGACATCATAAAGTGATACTTTGACAGAACACTTTGACAGAATACTTCGTCACTTAAACGCAGTTATCTTCCTTCACAACTGTCCTTCATGTTGATTCAAAGAATTCACCTAGTCTTATTTGTAAGCCATGAAAACTTTAGCATACACAGTGTCTTTGTGTGAGGGGCTTCACAGATTATCTGGTTTTGACTGGAGTAGACTTGCTTTTCTTCACAGCAGCTAGCATGGGCCTGTGGTTTGGATTTTCGCTGAAAACTGTGTTGATAAAATTGAGATGTTTTCATTATTGCTGAGCAGCACTTAAACAGCATCAAGGCCTTTTCTGCTCCTCACCCCACACCATCAGAGCAGGCTGGGTATGCAGAAGGACAGCTGACCCCAACTGACCACAGGGATACACCACACCATATGGTGTCATGCTCAGCATACAAAGCTAGGGGAAGGTTAACCAGGGAAGGCCACAGCTTCAGGCTGTGCATTTCTCCACAGAAGCTGACAGGAGGGGATTAGTAACAGAGCAATTTGGATTTCTGAGCTCGGTGTGCTTGCACCCAGTGACCTGGCTCAGCCTTTGCTCAGCTGCATCGCCAGCACACAGACCTGTCCCATAACTGAACCGCGCCAAGTCACATCCAAAGCTCTCTGTTTCCTACCTAAGCACACCTACAGATGTGCTTTCACACAGTGGTCACAGCTGGGGAGACTGCAAGCTCTTGCATTTCAATCATCTTGCTGAATTCACTGAGGCAGGGAGAAAGGCTGTGTCTGGTCTCATCAGCATACTGAATGTTATCACACAGAGAGCAGTGATAACTCCAGGGTAATTAATTACCTAAGGTATTCCAGCTCTCAGAAACACAGTAAACAATTAACATTTAAATTTAAATTTACAGCTAATGAAAAAAATTAAAATAGAGAAACAAATCCCCCTTTTTTTTTTTTTTTGGTTCTTTAGACAGGACATAAACTCGCCTGTGTACTGGTCTGATAAATGGAATTTCCCTTTAGGGCATTACTGATGAAAAATGACAAGTGTAATATTTCTATCTAGCACTTTGCTGAGATTCTGTCAGCCAATCCCCAAGCCTTGCAGATCCAAACTACTCTAAGGAAGATTTTATCCTTAAAGTCTCTTAGAAGATCTTTCCTTCTCAAAATATGTTGGGGTTCTGACATTATGGTGTTGTCCCTGGAAATGCTTTAAAACCCCAAGATATTGCTCCTCCCTGGAAGACCAAGTCTGGTTCATAAGAGAAACATTTTAATCTCATAGGTAGATAAATGTACTGTGCAAGCATTATGCTGAAGTGCGGAGAATTTTTCAGCTGGACTGATATTTTATGCCATAAAGAACAAATGTTTCTATCCATCTAAACCCTCTGCCTATTTATACTTCCAATCACCATGGCATGCAGTTACAAGAAATGGAAAAAAACCCACAAAACCCCTCTTCGTTTGTTAGTCATCATTACCAGCACGTAAGAGCCACCAGATCCTGTTTGCATTGCTCATGCAAGTACCCTCTACAGCTCCCAGGGTGCTGCACCTGCAGTCTGAACTCGTGGTACTCACTTCAAACTAGAGACAACATGCAATGCTGAATGCTTAAATGCTTTCTCCACTGAAAGATTTTTTCAATAATTTTCTTTTGAGGTGGAACTCTGCTGGAAGCTTGCATAAACAAAAGGCTAAAAAGGGACTTATCTGTCAGTGATCTATTAATATCTATTAATACATGTCTTAATATGCATTTCTTAAGTCTTACACTGTCTGGGTATGAAGGCATCAGTTCATCTCAAATGGACTAAAAATCCATCATCCCAGCTTCTTCATCACTATAACTTGTTAGAACTGCAGCTAAAGCAGCATTCCCTTCTGGTGTGCACAATATCATAACGATTTACATTGATTTCTTCAGACAGAGGATCGAGCTTTCCTCTTCTACCACAGCTGAGTATGTGGGGGTGCAGATTTAGCTTGCCTAAATCAAATCAAGGATGGACTCCAGGTGCTTGAAGTTCAGATGAGGCTCAAGGACTGGTTTAACCCACTTACTTTCCATTACAACCTAACACAGCACCTAAATTAGTTAGCTCATTCCACCATTCTAACCAGGCTTATGATTCTATGGTCCTACCCTGGCACTAAGTTAGGGATCAAGCTATCCCTGCCCATCCCAGGAGATACCTGGGGACACGGGCCCCCCAGAGAAACCTGAGAGCAGTGTTCCAGGCAGGGTGTGGGTTGGTGATTCCATGGTGCTGCTCCATGGGAAGCAGAAGGTTGCAGTCCCATGTTGCTGGAGGGAGATAGTGGCAACAATGTGAGGCAAGTTCTCCTCTGTTCATGCCACAGGCCCTAGTGCCCCAAACTTCCCCTTTAGTGCCTTGTAACTTGGACACTTAAATCAAGTGAACTGATATATGCCATCTGTGGTTAAATCTATTATGTGCATATGTTTCTTTAATTTATAAATAATGCTACAGTCAAGTAAATTGTATTCCTCATGTGCTGCTTCACTTACCAAATTTGCTATAATGCCTTTTCGGTGCTCATTACAGTTCAGTCCCTCCAGACTTATGCCAGCCTAGGATGGGTATGCAATTGCTTACATTTGATAAGAAAAAGGAAAGCAGAAAAAAAAAAGAATAAAAAGAGACAGTGCAAGAAAATGATGAGCCAAAGCTATAGGCTGGGTTAATTTAAGATCAAGATTTAGCTTAAAGCAGAATTCATGGCGAAACAAAACTAACTGCAGTTAATTATTCTGAGCACAAGGGAAACAGCAACCTAGGACATTGTAATGTATGCCAGGTCCCCTCCTATTCTCAGGGCAGCCAAGGGGTAACATATATTCCCCCAAAATGTATGCAAGGCACTGCTTGCAACGGAGCACCACAGGCTTCAGGACAGGCTGCAGCCACCAGTAGCAGACAGGAGCAAGATGGTTGGAGAGAGGCAAAGCAGTAGGAACATCTGAACTGCCAGTGCCTCAACCAACAGCGCTAAATGGTGATCTAATTCCAATAAAAATACTTCATGTGAAGTCCCATGTATATGTGGCAAGTTCAGAGCTGCCCTATGATGCTTCATGACTACCACGCACTGTCTTGCCTCCAGTAGACTGTGTGTGAACATGTTGGTTCATCTCAGTGGGGAGCCATGGAGGAAGAGCCAGAACAATAAAAATAGCTCTGGCAGCCACCTCTGTGAAGGTTCAGAAAAGCAAATACTAGGAAAAAATTTCAAAGAGCAACTTTCTCTTTAAACATCTCTCATCTTTTAAAAATTAGGCTTTCTCCTCAAGGTCTACAAAATTCACCATGGTCCTAGAAAAGGTGAGATAACTGATGAGCTGTGACTACTACTGGTTGTCACAGGATCACAACGATTTCACTCCCACTGTAAGCCTTCTCCCACATGTGCATTACTTCACCTCTTGCTGTAAACTCCAGTTTTAATTCATTTTGGATGAACCACGTTGCTTTTTGTATTTCCTGGGGTTCTCCAGTGAGGATGGGTTTTGTTGCTTCTTCATCACCTTCCTTGTTCTTCAGAGTTCAGTACCTCAGTATCCCTTGGCCATAAACTATCATTCTACTACTGTGCCCCTGGTGTACATAGCCCAAGCAGCTTCTTGTCACCAGGTCTAGGCTTCCTTACTGTTTCCAGCCAGGAAAGACAGCAATCCAATGTTTCTTCCTAGTCTTGTTCTCTTCTTCAAAGATACTGAAGATGCCACTGGGGGTCATGCATTTGTGTTGGTGGTAGTATGCTTGCTTACACTGGCCCCAGCAGTAGCTAAAATCCTGAGTGCAACTTGTTGTCTTTATACTGTAGAGTAGTACACTATCACAAAATGGATAATTTCTTTTTTCACTGAAAAATGGAATGTGTAAGGAAAAGAATGCTGTGCTCAAACACCCTCTTCATCACTCTCTGGAATCTTAGAGCAATTTGGTATGATCTCTCCCTGTTGTCTTCTCTGCCTGACTTCCTATTAAATATTTAAAGATTAATGCACCTGCTTGTGTTGTTTTACGTCAAGTCTCCTTTCCTTGCTTCCTCTGGTCCTTCTGATCTGCCAGTGCTCCATTTCACACTTACCTCCCTCTACAGTGGCATCCCACACTTTTCATAGCTAAATTATGTCTGGCAGATTATTGAACCCCTTGATCCCATAGAGCCAGTTTTTCTGTGAAGATACATGTAAAAACTGCAGTGATGAGCCAGTGAAGAATTAAGTTGGTAACAAAGTAAAACATTGGATGGAGGACAGTTAATGAAGTAAAACATAACCTAATGCAGTTAGTGAAGCAGAATGGTGACAGAGAATTGTCCTTCAGGATCCACTTGACCTAGTGGAGGATTTTAGAAAGTTACTGAGAAAGAAATCTGTTTTGAACATATTAAGGAAATCACTGAGTGACAGGACAGGAAAATGACTATTGGACCATACGGTCTCTGAGGCAGGAAAATATCACACAAGCATGTGTGCCTGACCTGCCACAAATGACTGACTGATCATAAGCCAAAGATCATGCAGGAAGGGACCTCCTGGCCATTAACTCCACCCCAGGGGCCTGTAAGCAGCACCAAAACCCATACAAAAAATTTAACATGCAGCATAATTACACTTTTACTGTACTTTCCAGTTCCTCAAATAGATTTCAAACAGGGATGCTGACAATTTAGGCAAATCACTGCCAAAAACATACATTAGCTATTATCAGTTAGTTATGTGTGGATTGTTTCTCCCAAATCTTCATTTGTGAATGAATTATATACTTCCCCAACTGCATTTCTCATTCCTGTTTTTGCTGCCTCAGGTCACCCAGTGCCAACTTATTCTAGGAAATATTTTCCTTCCCTACTTCCTTCCTTCATCCCTTCCTCTCTCTCCCTCCTTCCTCTCTCTCTCATTCCCTCCCTCCCCTCCTTCCATCTCTCTTTCTCTCCTTTCCTACTTCCCTCCCTTCTTCCCTCATGATAGCTTAGTGCTAAGCCATCCTCACACCAGGATGCTCTTACATTTTGAACTTTAGCTTCAGCAAGCCCAGTTTGAGCTGCAGTGAAGCCTATATAATTCGGGCAACCATGTCTCGCCACTTATGCCACTGGCTTGCACTTGCATCAGGGAAAAGCTCACCTATGCCTGACTTTTTCTTCTGATTTCCTGAAGTCACTCATGATCAAATCAATGTTACTGTGAATCACCTTTCATTAATATCTTTTATTCTTCTAAGGCTACGTAGAGAGATAAGCTGCAAGTCAGTTAATACTGTTTTTTAAGGTATCTAGATCCTTTATTTCTGCAATGGTTATTCACAGTAACAACGACATCATGTTTCTGCAGAATATTTTCTAAATACTGTCTTCCAAGCAAATGTCAAGAGATCATCTTGTGTACAGAGGTCTTAGATGACACTGCAACTCCAATTTGACATAAAGCATCTCACAACTAACCTGTGATTACACCAAAATTAATGTTCATAATTACAAAACAGGGATTTTTGACCTCTTTTAAAAACAGCGGAGTGCAGTGTATTTTCAAAAAGAATCAATTTTCAGGACAATTTTTAAAGTAGTATTTGACAAAGGTAGGGATTAGCTTAAACACGCACTTGCTACTCCATCACATTTCAAAACTTTCAGCAGTTTTGCAGGTCTGCATATTTCTTTCTCTTGCCAGCCTTTGAGGGTAGGGTAAGGAATGAACCTGTTTTTTACCAGAAGTCAGAATCAAAGGAATATTTTCAAAGGTATATTCATTATTTCTTCAGAGGCAATATCAGCAAAAGATCTTTTCTCTGTCTTATTCACTGTCCAAAAAATAACAATTTCTGAGAACAACAAAGAAAAAAATTTTGGGTATTGCACTGCATTGAGCAGAGAAGTACAGAGTTGAGAACTGAATTTTTCTTCTCTAGAAAAGTTTAGCCTATAAATCAAGCCAGTGCAGTGCGTGTATGACCAGAGCAGGAAAATAAAAGATAGCCTGTCCAAATCACTAAGCTATATATGCATGATATGCCCAAAATGTTCACTGCCTTAAAGTGGTTTGCAAATGTCACATGATTAGGATGAGGAAAGCAAGCTTGCTGACAGATTTTCACACATATGCGTAAAATATGTGTGTATGCAAACATCCATACACAAAAACTGGCTAAAATCCAGGCTTGCAAAAGCTTTTTTTGCCCCTGAACTGATTTGTTCTTTGGTATGCAGCTTAATATATAGAGAGCTTTATTATAAGTCTGTGTTAGTGTTTGGAAAATATCCCCCAGAATTTAAAACCACAATTAGCTCCGATTAAGCATCTCAGTAATGACTGAAATCTTTTCTTCCACTGCACAAAGTTATCTAATTTCCTCTGAAAAGTTCAAGGAGCAGCTTGTTTATTTTTAGCCAACCTTTCTCCTTTGTAAGGAAACTAATAATTTTGCAGCATTTCAATTGGTAAGCTAAAAGCATACACTTTGTATTCTTAGAACTTCATCATGATAGAGCATATTAAGCTTTCATAATGAAGCTGAGAGATGAACCCTCAAGCATGCTGTGGATAGAGAAGTCTTCATGAGGAATATAAACACCTGACTTGGAGGAATGCTTGTGTCACTATAGGAAGCGATGCTGCTGTAGAGCAGGCAGACATAAGGGACCAATGCAATACAGCACAGATACAACAGGGGCAGAGAAGGAGGCAAGAAATAAATGTCAGAAAAGCAGAGGCCATTCAGCTGCAGTTCCAAACTGACAGGGAGAAGGAGAGGGAGAGGTGTGATATGCATGTGCACGAAGCAAACAGAATCTCACAACAACACAGCCTTAAAAAGCCCACTATGGATCATGGACTTAAAATTATGGAGTCAGAAAATTCATTTCAGGGAATGTGGCATCCCTTTTCCCCTCTTCAAAGGTAATGCTGGTGTGAAGCTGGATATGTCTCTGAGTACGCTGAGGTGGAGGATCTGGCAGATGCCAAGCTGTTTGTTCAGATTTGGGATGTAGCGTAGCATTAGACCTGCACAGGAGGGTAATGAAGCTGCAAAGCAGCAGGTAAACATTCAGGAGAAAAGTAAGCTGTGCTAATTTACTATCACCAGTAGTGCTGGTATAAGAAAGGCTCAGGAGAGTCAAGGAACACCCAAGGAAACGAGAAGGAACTACAGAAAGTTATTACAATGGATGTTTGTTAAGGGACAGAATCTGGAGAAGACTGTTCCTGGATATATGCCTTGCATTAAGTCCTTTCTAAGTCTGTATGATCCTGTCACAAGCAAAGGGCATGAATGAGTCAGGTTTTTTCCTTGTTGCTAGGTGGTTTCAGGAAAGTCGAAGTAAAGTACCAGCAGTTTTCAGCAGAGAGTGTGACAGAATGCATAAATCAAAACCAAATTCTATCCAGAGGCCATGACATACATATCTATCATATTGTTCTGTAACTGTGTCCAACACAACTCACTATTATGCCATCAAAGGAATACAAGGTTAAACATACATCTTTATTTTGCACTTCCTTCACCTCCCTTTTTTTTTTTTTCTTTTTTTCNTTTCTTTTTTCTTTTTTTCTTTTTTTTTTCCCAGGCAAGGTGGGGTGGGGCAGAGGTGAGTTGGTTGGCTGGTTGGTGGGTTGGTTGGTTGGTCAGAGTTTTTTGTTTGTTGTTTTTCAAGACCCTGATTTTTGGATCACCATAAAATACGTCGCATTGAGATTTATGTTCCTGGTGACTGGTTCTTGCTACGGGTGGGATGTGAACAGGATAAAAAAGGAGGACGTGGTGACTGGAACAGTGCCAGAATGATACCGTTTACAAACTCAGTAGGCTCTTTGCAATTCATGAGACAGACTGATGCCCAGCCTACCAATGATCCTGAAATCTGAAAAGAGAATGCATGTCATGCTGCTTAGTGTGCCAGGAAGGGCTTAGTGTGCCAGGAAGGGCTGCTGTTCCTCAGGACACGCCTTCATCTGTGTCTTCCATTTTGTGACTTTATTGCTGTTGATTTTTAGATGGTTTTTTATAGGTATAGTGGCATTATTGTTTTGGAAGGTCCTCTCACATTAAAAAAAAAAGCACTGTATTACTATATGCTGCCAGTCAAAAGTGTCTCTATCAGACATAAAGAAACAGAAAAACAAAAAAACCTCCAGAAGTATAAATTCCTGGGAGAGAGAAGAAGTGGAAAGACTGCATAAACATATCAATACTTCCTCCCTTTCAGTGGTGTGAAGAAGATTCTCAAAGTAAGACGGGCAACTCTGTCAGCAAGAGAAGTGTTTAGCCCCATAAATCTGTAATGTTCAGAAAACATAAAGCCTGTTGATTGCACAAGTCACTCCTCCCATACCTGTAGCAATGTGTTACTGTTGTGACTTGGTCTCTGCTTCCAGCATATTTCGCACTTCTCTACATATAGTTGATATTCATTCCCACTCATTCAGTAAAATTTGTTCTTGCTGCTGTTGTTGTGTGCTTTTTCTGTTTGCTTGTGTTCACTGCAGGGCTGGCACCAGTTGCCTGCACCTGAAGAGCAGCTAATGTTTATGAATGAGCCACCACACACAGTAAGCAAGGCCCAGTGGAAAGCCCAGCAACGTGAAATACAGAAAATACCGTTTTACTCTTCTCCTGCTTTTTTCCAAGTTAAATTACTTTGTTCTTCAGTATCCCTTCTGTAATAAATGGATTATGAACTCACTAAGCTAGAGGAATATGGTACTGTTGGTTTTGTGTGTGTCACGTTTTCATGTGTGTTTGCTGCTGCAATGCACTGACTTGCTGAAGCACCTAAACACTGCGGGTTTATCTATTTAAAAATTCTGTAATTTACAGCAATAAGCAGAAGTTCACTGGGAGAGGAAAGTGGTAGCATAGAGTGGCAGAGGTGGAAATAGACACCAACAAGGACACATTGATACACAACAGCAGTGGGAGTGCACATCATTCATCCTGGGTCTCTGGACTTTGGGTCTCTGGTACGCTGCTGCAGTCAGCTGGTACAGCCCTTGGACATACATCAGTGTTGCTGCCCTAGATGACACAGCCTAAATACTCAGGTGGCAAGACAACAACCTCAGTCTGTCCCTCTGCCTCATGTCTATGTCTGAAGCTGGCACTCTGTCCTTTTCCCTTCCACAGGAAGGCACTCCTGATGCTTGGAGGAAGGGAATTGCACAGGCACGTGAGCTCTTCCCTGGAAGCAGGACAAAGTAAACTAGTTGATGCTGACTTTCCCACCCCTCAATTACCCTTTCTTCCCACTTACTCGTCTTTTCTAAGCATGGTCTGTGTGGCTGTGGCAGCAGGGTTGGCAAGCGGGGGAAAAATAAAACCAAACAAGGAGAAATAGAGTAACCAATGAGCAGGCAAGCATTTGTTCAGCAACAGGATGGCATTCTGATGGCTGAGAAAGTCTGCCAGGGTGGCAGGGTGCAAAGACACCTGAAATTACAGAGCAGAAATCTCTTGCTCAATCTCCTCTTGCTCACCTGCTTTCATTTGAATCTAACTAATTGAACTGAGTGGAGACAAAGTGTAGAGTGAATGTTGATTCAGCTCTGCGCAGATCTGGTATTTTGGAAAAGCTCTAACTCAGGATTAAAAAAAAAAAATTTATTTTATTCTTTTCTTTTGACGATCACTCTTTACAAAGTACTGGTGTGTGGAGAGGCAGACAGAACAGAATCTTAATTCTTTTACTTGCTGAGTCACCCCTTACAGTTTTAGCAGATGCTGCAGTCAGTCAGTCTACTTTCAGCCCTATTATGCTTCTTCAGTGCCCTAAAATGATAAACAGGACATAATTAATTATTACATTGCTAATAATCACAATTAGCAGTATTTTCCACATGGTCAACTTAGCTCCAGAAGTCATTGGATGTTAAGAAAAGAGTCCGGCTGGACCCTTCGAAACATGCAGAAGGGCAAAATTACTGAGTGAAGTTCTGGGACTATTGTTCAAGTCAGAAAAAATTACCTTACAGGCCTTTCCAGACCTTAAGAAACTACTAATCTATGAAAAGTTCCTCATGAGGTAGAAACTAATCCACTGAGGCCTTACAGGATCATATAAATTCTTTAAAGTAATTTTAATTAAAAAATTGTCTTATTACTAAACAAAGAGAAAGCACACATAATCAATTTTGAAGCTGATTTGCTCAGAGAAAGAGCATTACAACTATGCAGTCCCCTATCCTGGAAAAGTCAGCACTCCTAAAAATGAAGGTTTACAAAGACTCATCTGCTCATAACTGTCTTCTATTTTAATTATAGTTTTCTCTTGTGAAAATCCTGTTCTCAGGAAGCTGGTACCCAGAGCCCTGTCTGGTTGATTGGACAGCGTTCTCCAGTGTTTCTGACTGCTAAGTTTTCACATTTCTTCTTCTGTCCACAGAATCACAGAATCATACAATATCTCAAGTTGGAAGGGATTCATAAGAATCACTAAATCCAAATCCCTGCTCCTCGCAGGACTACCTGAAGTTGAACCATATGACTGAGAGTGTTGTCCAAACAGTCCTTGAATTCTGGGAGCCTTGGTGCTGTGACCTTTTCCCTGGGGAGCATGATTCAATCACTGACCTCTATCTCCATGAACTTTTTCCTAATATCCAGTCTGAACTTCCCCTGATGCAGCTTCATTCCATTTCCCCATGTCCTATCACTGGCCACCTAATACCTCTCACTCCGCTGCCCACCTTGAGGAAGTTGTAGGTTGCCCTGAGGTCACATCAGCCTTCTCTTCTCTGAGCTGAGGAAACCAAGTGGCCTCAGTCTTGCTATTGAGGACTTTCACCATCTTGATCACACTCCTCTGGACACTCTAACAGTTCAATGTCCTTACATTGTGGCAGCCAAAACTGCCCCCAGCACTCGAGGTGAGGCTGCCCCGGTGCAGAGCAGAGTGGGACAATCCCCTCCCTTGCCCGGCTGGCAATGCTGTGCCTGATGCCCCCAGGACACGGATGGCCCTCCTGGCTGCCAGGGCACTGCTGACACATGTTCAACTTGCCACCAACCCAAACCCCCAGATTTCTTTCCCCAAGCCTCTGGTCCTCCAGTCTGCATGTACACCCAGGATTACCCCATCCCAGGTGAAGAATCCTGCAACCGGTCTTGTTTAATTTCTAATGGTTGGTAGTTGCCCAAATCTCTAATCTGCCCACATCTTTCTACAGAGCCTCTCTATCCTCAAAGAAGTCCACAACTTTTCCTAGTGTAGAATCATCACCACATTTCACGTGCATTTCACCCTTGCATCCAGATCATCTAAAAAAACATTATAGAGCACTGGCCCTAAAATAGAGCCCTGCGGAACCTCTGGTCCCTGGCTGCCAGCCTGGTGTAACACCATTCACCAAAACCCTTTGAGCCCGACCCATCAGCCAGTTGCTCACACAACATATTACAGACTCAACCAGCTGTGTGCCGGGCAGTTTATTCAGCAGGGTACTGTGGCAGACAGTACCAAAAGCCCTGCTAAAATAAAAAACAATCCACGTGTACTGGCTTCCCTTGGTCACCTAGATGGGTTACTTCAACGTAAAAGAAAATTAAATTGGTCAAAGAGGACTTTTCCCTTTTGAACCCGTGCTGGCTGTGAGCAGTGACTGCATTGTCTCTTTAATGTTTTTCAGTAATTCCCAGAAAAACCTTCTCTATAATTTTACCAGTGCTGCAGTGAAAATGACGGGCCTATAATTTCCAGAGTCATCTTCTTATCTTTCTTGAAAACTGGGACAAATTCTGCGAGGTTCCAGCTGACTGGGACATCTCCAGACTCACAAGGCAAATGAAATATAATGGAGAGAGAACTGCCAAGTACATCAGCCAGTTCTTTCATGGAAAAAATCCCATCTGGCCCCATACACCTGTGTGCATCCAACTGAAACAGAAAGTCTCAAACAATTTCAGGATTGCCTGGGAATCTATCATCCCCCAAGTGACAGTCTTCCAACACTGGGCTCCAGGGATCCCAGCTCATCATTGGTGTTGAAGGCAGAGGTGAAGGGGACATCATTCTCTGTCATGTCTGCAATCCTATTTGAACTTCATCAAACGATGGACCAGTGTTATCTCTGATCCTTTTTTGCTATTAACATATAAACACCAAAAAAACTCTTTTGTTTTTCTTCACAGCTTGTCCTGGACAGCTTGAATTCTATGTGAGTTTTGGTCACACAAATTTTCTCTCCACAGAGATGAGTAGCATCTCTATCATCCTCCCATGTCACCTTGCTTCCTGTGTCCATACACTTTCCTTCTCCATCTAAATTCACTGCTCAGCCAAGCCAACCTTCTGCCCCATTGACTTGGCTTTCAATACTTTGTGTTTGGCTGCTCCTACACTCTTAAAAGACAGCTCTTGAAAAGGGTCAAGCATATCTGGACTCAAATAACTCCAAAAAAAAAAAAAAAAAGATTCCCAAGAGACTTTACTAACTAGTTGTTTAAGTAGCCCATAGTCTGCTCTTCCCCATACAAGATGCTGTGCAATTCTTACTAATGACATTTATGAAGAAAAGCAGCACACTGAATAACGTTGATAAGGGGGGAAAGTGGGTCCTTTCTGGTCACTTCATTTTCTTATCTATCTAGACTGAGGATCTAGCAGCTCAGAACCAACTCCCACCACAAAATAAAGAACATATATGAAGCAATTTTATTTTAGCTATTTTGTCAGTTAGAGACAAGTTTGAGCAGAGTGCAGCAGGTGTCCCAGAGCTCTGTTCCCAGGAATATTCAGGTCAAAGAGATTAGTCTGAGCAGACAGAAGCTAAGGATCTTCCTTGCTTTGCTTAGTAATGATGTCCAAGATCTGAGTCCATGTGCATGAGGAGCTGGGACCTGACAGTCATGAAGTTCACCCTGTAGAAGCTCCTGCTGTTGCAGTGTGGTATAAGAAATGATCTCAAATAGTGAGCAATAAGCCTTACTGGAAACTTCTCAGAAGTGAGACCATGGAGCCTGACAAAAAGCAAAATCAAATACTACAGCAGCGGCTGACACGAAGAATATGGTTATAGTCTACCCTGGATCTTGATTAAGAAATACTCAAGAATTTTTGATACTAAAATGATGGCATTGCGAACTACACTTTTTCTTATGTCTGAATTAGTTTGCTTAGGAGAAAGAAAGAGCGTTGAAACCGGACATGAATTTGCACTAAGGCTGCTATACAAAGGACTCACCATGGTATAGTTTAATGCTCAAAGCAAACTGCAAAGAAGGTTGGTATCTCCAAAGAGGTACTGGCAATCCCTATTAATAGGGGCCTTGCCTCTTTTGCATCAAGAAAGAGAACAGGCAGTGGAGACAAATTCACTTTCAAGCAGAGTTAAATATGAATTACAAGTAATTCAGACCTTAAGCAGTGTGACTCAAAGAAACCTTGAACCGTTCAATGTGATCCACTGACTAGAATACAGCCTGAGAACAAAAGGATTCCAAACTGCTTAGCTGTGGCATCTTCCATTTTGTCAAGAACAGGAAAATATAAATACAAAAGCTACAACTGGAGGTAGGGAAACAGGAAAAAAGAAGGAGACACTCTCATAGTGACAGCAATTGCTTCACATGGGACACCACCAAAACGACAGTACTAGGGTCTGCAGGTGCAAGAACATGAGACCAATGCAGAAGAATGGGAGCTTGAGGACAACAAAGTGAAAACACTGCTTGCAGGGGCTCTGGGATACACTGTGCCACCAGCTTATGTGAAAGCGTAGGGAGCTGCAAGTGGAAGGCAGGCTACAGGATTGCAAATGGGAGGCCTTCCAGACCAGCAAGGGTGTTGCCAAAGTTTGCTTGTAGTTTTCCAGTGCCTTGTCCCTTCCTGCACCAGCCTGGATGCAAGTGGAATAATGAGTTGCTGCTTAGAAGTTATAAGTCAGATGCTAAGAGCATGCATAAGGAACCAATATTTTGTTGTGTGTATCCTCTGCTTTACAGGACCTCCACCTTAGCTGAAGAGCTCCCAGTGACAAGGGGAAGTTACCTGGTTTTGGGGTGCTCATTGTTACAGAAACTGCCAGCTCAACCAGAGCTGAAGATGAAACCTCCATTCGAACGGGGAAAGCATTTCTCCTGTCCTACTAGTTACCTACTGCAGCTTTATACTACTTTAACATGATCTGCAAGAGAAACAAGAGTGACTTTATGCTGTTTCTCAGCAGTTTGTGAAGAGTTTAAAGCTGGAAACCCCTTCACACCCCTGCCCTTCGCTTACAGTGAGCCCAGCAGATCATTAGACCTGCATTCCCACAGCACATCCAAAGCTTCAGGCACAGACTGCAACATTCCTCAGCTCTTAACCAAATGTAGGTATTCTAACTGGGAATAAAATGAAATTACTTTTATTTGCTCACCTTCTGAAAACATTTTAAGAGCTACTCCAGAGAGTGTCTACTCTTTATCTGCATATCAATTATTCATTATTTTCATTAGAGAAAACCAAGCCATGCTATGCTCATGAGGATGAAAGAAATCTGTAACGTTCTCTCTCTCTATGCCCCTCATACATTTTTATTTGAGATTATTTTTAATCCATATGTACTTGAAATGGGAAAATGTGTGCATTTTATTAGCAATAAAACTTCAGGGTTTTTTACCCCCTACTGATTTTTCATAGATTTATGGATCCATAATCATTCACGTCACAGCCTAAGGGAAACGAGGTTTGAACAGGATAATAGCCCTTAAATCCCTTCCTCTAAGCACTCAGATCTTTGCTGTCAGCAAGATTAAAACGGTCAACAGCAGTCTTCATGTGTCTATATCCCACACAGAGCTTTCACATCAACTGGTGTGGTGGCTGGCAGGGAGAAATATGTAGAACCACTGCTGTGCAGGATACTACTGAGATAAAGAGAGAAGAAAACCAGGTTGTCAGCTTTTGCAGGGTTGAAAAGGACTGGTATTAACTATTTGATCGGGTGAATGGAAAAAGGGGAGAAGAGCAAGGAATAATACTATGTTGCAATTTAACAGGGAGAAAGACTTTCCTTTCCTAAAACATAAAGGCAGAGACATGGAAGCACCAAACACCCTCCTGCAGCCCAGCGAGGGGAAGGATAAGGAAGTCATTCGTGTAGACAACCAGAGTGGTTCCTCTGCCACCACTCTATTGAACGCCCAATCCCTACTGCGACTTGGACCTGAGGGGAATTACAACTATTATGTGGATGATGAAGATGAGGAAGATGAAGAGAAAGAAGGAAAATGGCCATGTGAGGATGGATTTAAGGAAGAAAGCAAAGCCTCATCATTTATTCCTTGTTCCCCTGCTCTTTCCTCTAGAGCCCCGGCTACAGCATCTGCTCCATCCATGCTGAACATCAACGTTGGTGGCCAAAGTTACCACCTCACCTACCAGGCAGTGGCCATCTATCCCAAGACCCGCCTGGGCCGCCTGGCTACCTCCACGGACCGTCGTTGCCAGCTGGGCCTGTGTGATGACTATGCTGCGCAGGTCGATGAGTATTTCTTTGACCGGGACCCGGCTGTTTTCCAGCTGGTGTACAATTTCTATGCCTCAGGGGTGCTGCGGGTGCGGGATGAGCTGTGCCCCCGTAGCTTCCTGGAAGAGCTGAGCTACTGGGGTGTGCGTCTCAAATACACACCGCGCTGCTGCCGCATCTGCTTCGAGGAGCGCCGGGATGAGCTGAGTGAGCAGCTGAAGGTCCAGCGGGAGCTGCGCTCCCAGGCAGAGGCTGAGGAGAATGAGCAGCTCTTCCACCACATGCGCTACTATGGCCCCCAGCGTTGGCGCCTCTGGAACCTCATGGAGAAGCCCTTCTCATCTGTCACTGCCAAAGTGATGGCAGTGGCCTCCAGCTTCTTCGTGCTCATCTCCGTAGTGGCCCTGGCACTCAACACAGTAGAGGAGATGCAGCAGGTAGACTGGAAGAGTGGGGATAGCCGGCCTGTCTTGGAGCACGTCGAGACCTTGTGCATTGCATTCTTCACGCTGGAGTACCTGCTGCGCTTGGTCTCTACCCCAGACCTGCGCCGCTTTGCCAGCAGTGCCCTGAACGCAGTAGACCTCATTGCCATCCTGCCCCTCTATCTGCAGCTGCTGCTTGAATGCTTTACTGACGATGACCAGCCCCGGGGCCGGGGCTCCCAACACGAGCATGATATCGAGAAGGTGGGACGGGTGAGCAAGGTAGGACAAGTGCTTCGCATCATGCGCCTCATGCGCATCTTCCGCATCCTCAAGCTGGCCCGCCACTCCACAGGGCTGCGTGCCTTTGGCTTTACCTTGCGCCAGTGCTACCAGCAGGTGGGCTGCCTTTTGCTCTTCATTGCTATGGGCATCTTTGCCTTCTCTGCCATGGTCTACACAGTGGAGCACGATGTCTCCAGTACCAACTTCACCAGCATTCCTCATGCTTGGTGGTGGGCTGCCGTAAGTAAACACATCTTACCTTGCTGGGTAGCCAGAGATCCTCCCTTCCTTCCCCTCCCCTTCCTTGCTGGAGTTGCTGACAGTCTTGAAAACAACAGGCTCAGATCAGTGAACATCTGCTCTGAATTCTGAGCTTGCAGGACATAAGCACACACACACAGAAACACAGACCCAGCCCCCCCCCCCCCACACACACACATACATGCACTCATTCACCTCTCTGTAAGCTTAAATCCAGGCTTAATCAAGCAGGCAGTGTTGAAATTCCCATATCTCCAAATGCAGAAAGTATTTTCACTTTTAAAGAAAAAGCAGGCGAAGAGACAGGAAAGAAAATAATTTCCCCATTTAATGCCATTGTCAGCGTTGCCAAAACAATAGGGAAAAAAAATACATACATTAGCTATCTAGTTACAGATGGATACAGGGTTTTCATTCTTATTTTATTTGTAGATCTTCTGTGACCCATCATACAACTGCAAGATCGTAAGACAGAGTTTATTAATTATAGTTAGATCACTTAAACTTTAAAAGTGAAAGCTTTTAACCCAGAACTCTGGCTGTTAAAAATCCATTAGGATCAACAGTTGTTTTACACAAGAGATGGTGTTCTGTTGTGCTGCAGAAGATGTGTGTATTTATAACATCCTAGATGTAGCTAGACATTGTAGATGCTGAGGGAAGGCACAGGACCCATATCTTGGCCATCCATAACCCTAAGGCATGTCCTAGACTCTTGTCACATACATTTTGTTCTGCAGCAGCTGATGCTGGCCTCCACAGTCCATTTTTATGCAGGGCCCCAGGATCACTTCTGACCCCTGGGCCTGGCTATGGGTCTGGCTCTGCCCCAGTCACTTCCCTGGAGAAAGAAGCCCATGCAAATAGACTGGATAGGAGTTCGAACATCTCATGCCGGTTGATCAGCACAGACACTGGATGCACCGAGCTGCATATGTGGCCCACTGGACAGTGATCCCATCCCATCCCATCCAGGGTCACTCCTCCTGGACAGCCACCCCGGAGCTCATGGTCTGCGCTTCTGGTTCAGCCATGGCCAATGAAGTGCGGTGGTTTGTCACACATTTGCAGTGATTCAGCACATGGCAGAAAAAAAGCTTTACAGAAAAACATAGATGCACACATTTATATGTGCACATGAATTTAGGTAACTGTGCTGAATATCCTTTAAGCTGGGCCATGGAAGGATGGAAAAATCAGTGAAAAAAGGAAAAGGTCCTGTAATGTGACCTTCACAATCACCTGCTAGTGACATACACAGGCTATGAAAACACTGGTGATTCATACATTGCTAAAGTATTTTGTTTTCTGAACATGCAGGTTATATGCAAAATCTTTAGGGTTCATTTTTGCAAACTGGTGATATCATAATCATTCAGATATTCCTAAGAAACTTATATGACTAGGTGAAAAAGGCCTATTTAGCTGAGAAAACATCTTCAAACCGGGAGCTGTATCATGCACATTGCAATTCCAAAGCATAAAACACATTTTAAAGTCTATTTGTTCTTTAAGACTGTAAATTAAAATATCTAGATCATCCAAGTTTTATAAATACCAAACAGCATTCACTATCTCATACGTGCAGGAGAAGTATTCCTCCTAAACTGTTACAGTCAATGAATAAGACTCTGCCAGTGGTACAGTACCTTATCACAGGATAACGATTTTGTCCTGGCTGGTAGAGATAAACATCTTGCCTTCATCTCAGTATTTATTTTTGGAGATATTTATCCTGTATTATCATTCAAATCCAGTGACTTAATTTCCATTAAACCAAATCACTAATCCTTTTTATTCTACAGGAAGCACCAGGTGCATCCTAAATATGTGCTCACCCATTGCTGTCTCATGTACCCTAATGCTTTCTTCATTTGAAATACCATTCTATTTAGCAAGTTAGAGGATGACAAACTGTACACAGTGACCTTCTGAAGACTTATTTCAGTGCTAAAGCCACAAGGGCATTACAGTGAAAGTCCTACTGTCTGTGGCTTATTTCTGTCAGAGTTTTAGGTTACTGTTCAACGTTTACGCACAGTGTGTTGAGACACTGTGAAAAAAACTAAATAAAATTCACTGGCTGAAAAAGATCCCTTGCACAGACTAGAAAGCGACAAGTGACAGAAACCTGCAAGTTTTACCTGCCAGAGAAGAGTAAGTTGTATTTACTAAGTGTAAAAATTATAAAATATCAAGATGTGTGCAGTGGAACATATAAATTAGGAGTTATCTTATGTTGACTGTTTGGGAGTAAAGGATTCATATGCAGCATCTCCATAATCAAACATCCATCAATTTTTGATCTGAATTTTACAATGAAGGTATTTCAGTACTTGGTGTAACACTGGATACATAACATAATTTCCTCATGTATCCATAGGCTAGAAAGAGAAAATTATATAGGCTGAGAAGAAAAATGTGGAGCTATGTACACAACGAGATCACGAAGTGTACATATTCATATAAAACAAATATACTAAACACCATCACTCTCACAAAAAAAAAAACCAAAATAAATTCAACAACCAAAGCCGTAACATTTTAAACAACACCCAAATCCTTCTTTGAAAGGGAATTCAGCAAAAATTACCCATCTGGATACTTATTTAGCACTATAACTATATATGTTACAACCATACCCTGCAGGCAAAACCTTCTAGAGGGGATTTCATCTAGAAACTTCAAAGTCTTGGATCACTTCTTCCTATAATGCAAATATTATGAAAATTTATTTCATAATTAGTTGAAGGTTTTCATGTGGTTTTCATTAGTTCCTAAAATATATATGACAAACAAAGGTAAAACTCAAAATACAACCCACAGAACAAGTCCCAAATACAGGGTTTTATCAGCACACTGGATTTAGAAACAGGACATCTGTTCCAAGTGACATGATGAGGGAACAGGGTTGCAGCTATCAGTGGATTTGCATGGTTAGTGAGCCAAATCTATCCTCTCCCTACAGCCAAACAAACTCAGCTTCTGGACTGGCTGGTGTGGAAATTGTCTGGGAATTCCTTCTGCAGGGCAAAATCTAAAAATCTTCCTGCATGGTGTCAAACCATTGTCTTCCTTTACTTCATGAGAAGGATTTAAAATTTTTTTTTTAATTAGGGGTATTTTACATAAGCTAGATAGTACACAGGAAGAAAAAAAAAAAAAAAGGAGCACACAGTATTTTAGACTTACAATGCAAAGTACAAAAGAGCTAACTTTAACATTGTCCCCCATCAGTGAACATATGTGTCTATGTATTTCTTCTCAGCTAATAATCTGTATGTTGGTTTGCCTGTAGGTCAGCATCTCTACAGTGGGATATGGGGATATGTGTCCAGAAACTCACCTTGGTCGCCTGTTTGCTTTCCTCTGCATTGCTTTTGGAATAATCCTGAATGGCATGCCCATCTCCATCCTCTACAATAAATTCTCAGACTATTACAGCAAGCTGAAGGCCTATGAGTACACAGCACTCAAGAAAGAAAGAGGGAAGGTTGACTTCACACGGAGAGCCATGAGGAAAATATCTGAGTGCTGTGGTGAAGGTGCATCCCACCCTTTGTCACAGCAATGATAGTTTGTGCTTTGGATATTGGGAGGCAATCAAGAAGATGGAGGAGAAAGAAGAAAAACAGATCAGACAAAAGATAAATGAAAAAGGCCAAAAATAACAAAAGTAGATGGTGAAATCTGTTTTGAAGGGGGTTGTTTTCAAAATTAAAAAGGCTCAGATTACAACAGCAGATTTTTTTTAAAACTCTGATACACTGTGAGCAGCACTTAAGTGCTCATCAACTCTCTGAAATTACCTCCTACAGATTAAACACTCTGAATTAGTCCCTCATGAAGATCTGACTCCCTGCTGCTCATTAGACTGACAAAAAAGACCCACCATAATTGTACAAAGGGAAAACAAATTGCTGTCATTAAGGGTCAGCCACCTTATTGCTGTCAAGGCAGTCTCAAAAACTAAACAAATAGAATATCCAGTATACTGACTGCATCACTTAAATTGGTTTTGCATCAGCTTTCAAATAGAGGGAAATGGCCTAGAGCATTAATCTAAATATTAGCAGCAGCTAGACTCCTTAAGATGTCGGCCTCTGTATCCATTCCCAGACAGCTATGTTTCATTGCTCCAATTTTATTTTTCAGATGCAGTCCTGCAAATGATTCCTATTTTCATGCCTAGTCAAGCAATGCACTGCTTTCAGCACTTCTCCCCGCCCCAGCTCTATAATCATTTTTCACTATGACAAGAACTAGTGAAGAATTCTGGAGTCTGAGTTGATAAATCTCATTGATCAATTGTGAAAACATTTCCAAACCAAATCCTTTTTAGGTAGAGGATTAAGTGATAATTTATTTTGCAGTATTTAATGTATCTACTGATTGAATTGTTAGAATAATAGACCTGTCACAGGACATAAGTGTTAAGGCAGTATTTAAAAAATAATCAAAGGAAATATATAATGGGTAGTAACTCATAAAGACTATTCATACAAAGGATCTTATCAGCACTTAACTGTAACCAATTTAAAATATAATTTAAAATCAAGATAATTTGTCTGGTACATACAGCCATTAGAGACACAATCCTGACACTTAGCTCACCCCCAGGTGTATCTTATGTCCTAAGATTACTATGTCTTCTCGCATAGCTGGATGGGATTTCTCCTGTGTCTAAACTCACCCTGAAACTTAAATAACAAATAAAACCAACAATAATTAAATGGAATTGCAGTTTTATGTATTACTTCAGAGACTATCAGGAATATTCTTTTTACATAAGAGCAGTCATACCAATTCAGAAACAGTAATCAGAATAACAGATCTGAAAGAAAAATTATTTTATTGATAATCAGATGCAAAGACCTTAAAGAAAAAAAGTCCAATGAAAAGGATCAGTGGTAACAATGCACTGATATGACCCATGGCTGTTACTCAGCAGCACTCCTGTTGCAAAGCATCCTCATGACAGAGATGCATTTTAAAACTCTTGAACTCTCACGTTTTGTCTGTGCTGCCCTGATGAATGCAAATGGCTGCATTCAAATCTCAGGGCCACATGGGACACAATGGTGTGAAGCTCACTCTGGAACAGCTGAGGGTGAAAAAGTTCATTAATTTTGACATGTCCGTGTGAATTGTGTCAAGCACGGGGACATTTCTCCTTTCAATGGTGGGAAGGCAATTAGCAACCAACTTGCTCTTCTCATTCTCTACCTCCAGACAAATGTATCATAAGCCCATCTGTCATTTTGTTCCTTAGGAATGACAGTCAGAACACTATGTGCTGATCAGCTCTGTTAAAAGCTAGACCATGTCTTTAAGGCACAACTGAGCCCTGGGAGTTCAATGTGATAGATGTTTGCTGTTCTGGACTGCACACAATGCAGCAGGCACAATCCTGGCACTCACTGAGAATAATAGCTTCTTTGCTTTGGCTCTAGGGAATTTGCACNCAAGATAATTTGTCTGGTACATACAGCCATTAGAGACACAATCCTGACACTTAGCTCACCCCCAGGTGTATCTTATGTCCTAAGATTACTATGTCTTCTCGCATAGCTGGATGGGATTTCTCCTGTGTCTAAACTCACCCTGAAACTTAAATAACAAATAAAACCAACAATAATTAAATGGAATTGCAGTTTTATGTATTACTTCAGAGACTATCAGGAATATTCTTTTTACATAAGAGCAGTCATACCAATTCAGAAACAGTAATCAGAATAACAGATCTGAAAGAAAAATTATTTTATTGATAATCAGATGCAAAGACCTTAAAGAAAAAAAGTCCAATGAAAAGGATCAGTGGTAACAATGCACTGATATGACCCATGGCTGTTACTCAGCAGCACTCCTGTTGCAAAGCATCCTCATGACAGAGATGCATTTTAAAACTCTTGAACTCTCACGTTTTGTCTGTGCTGCCCTGATGAATGCAAATGGCTGCATTCAAATCTCAGGGCCACATGGGACACAATGGTGTGAAGCTCACTCTGGAACAGCTGAGGGTGAAAAAGTTCATTAATTTTGACATGTCCGTGTGAATTGTGTCAAGCACGGGGACATTTCTCCTTTCAATGGTGGGAAGGCAATTAGCAACCAACTTGCTCTTCTCATTCTCTACCTCCAGACAAATGTATCATAAGCCCATCTGTCATATTGTTCCTTAGGAATGACAGTCAGAACACTATGTGCTGATCAGCTCTGTTAAAAGCTAGACCATGTCTTTAAGGCACAACTGAGCCCTGGGAGTTCAATGTGATAGATGTTTGCTGTTCTGGACTGCACACAATGCAGCAGGCACAATCCTGGCACTCACTGAGAATAATAGCTTCTTTGCTTTGGCTCTAGGGAATTTGCACAGCCCTTCTGCACAGCAACAATAGGACAAGAAGCTTCCAGGAACCACAGGAAACCTCTTACTGCAGTTCAGTGAGGTGACAAGATACAAGCATGCAAAAACACAACTATGCTTTATTTTCAACATGCAAATTGAGTTAGATCCATTAAAAGGATTTAAAATCTGGTGATTAATGGATTTTCAAAGAAAGGGGACACTGTAAATTAATTCCTTTGCTGAAGGAATTCCTACTTGCATGACTTCGCAGACGGGATGCAGATGCTCAGCCTTGCATGGCAGGCTCAGCAGCTTCTTGTCACCTATAGAAATCCAGAGCCTGAGCACTAACTCTGCCAAGACTGGACTTTGTCACAGCCTTAGACCTGACAAAGATCACTAGTTTCATTCTCCACTCCACTTGCCTCACCTGCAGGACCTATTCAAGCAGACATTTTTGAAGACATGTAACAAAATAGGTTTTTGACACCAAACACGAGCAGACAAAAAAGGAGTCTTGTCTCTTAATCAGGAGTCAGAATTGAATGTCCTTTTATGGCAAATGCTTTATCTGTTCAATAAGATTTCAATGCATAAATCCCACAGTATTGCTCTAACTGTTCATATGCAGCTTGGAGAGGGTCTCCTGCACCCCTTAAGCTGAATATGTTCCACTTTGCACCAGATAAACAATGGCCCACAATGTGTCAGTAAAAGAAAGACCATACAGTTTGGTGTTTCCGCACTTAGGTGGATGGAAAGGAGTATGTCATAGACCCTGCTTCAATAAGGAGCTATGGCCAAGCACCAAAGTCTTCCCAAACACTCAGTCTCCTCTGGCTCAAGCAATCTTTAGTTGATGGCTTTAGTTTTGAAGGAATCCAGAATCTCCACACACTACAGCCTCACGAAGATTAAATTCTTACTTTAGAGTACCCCACAGGCTAATGGCTGTGGGCGAAAACACTGCCAGACACAGAGAATGATTTCTGTCCCTTCAGAAGCACAAGACTTTGTGACCAGTTCCACCAGGTCCCATTTGGGTGTGCTGAGCACCAAGGCCATCACACTTTGAGCAGCTGAGCCTATCTAGCAGCTGCTCAACTTTTTTCTCAATGCACTTTGCCCCCTCACCCTTATCCAGCCCCACCATCTCATAGATGGCTTTGGTACCATCTTGACTACTCTGTGCACTGACTCAGCACACAAATGTGACTCGTTGCAGGAGTGGGGATAGATTCTCACTTGACTCATGACCAAGCTCAGTGCTGAGAGCTCTGACTAGCACTAGAACTGGCACAAGGTACGTGGTAGGAGTGTGCAGTCCAGAGGACACACCTCTGGCAGTGAAACCCTAAGCATAAGGCTACACAAAGTTGCTGGGTTTTGTTTTGCAATACTTGCCACCCCTGCCCTGCTGCCTTGAGGACGTGAATGGGTGCTTAGTGGAGTAAAACATTCCAGAAAATTAGAAGTTAGCACTCGGTAAGATTTTTTCCCAAAGGTTTGTCATTTTCTTCTTTGGATTCTCTTACGTAACTTTCTGCCTTCGTCTTAACTATTCCTCTTTTAGGGGTGACAAGCATAAGTCTGTGCATTTCAATAGGAAAGATTATGCCTAAATTTGAGGTACCATTATAGGAGCCAGACAGTGCCTGGATTGCTCAAGGCTTTGTCACTGCCAGCACTTTCTACACTACCCGTGTAGACTTGAAGTAGCAAGGTCCTCCCACAAAGTCTCTCCTGCTCCTACCACACAGAGTGGACCTCCAGCCAGCTCAGAGGAAGGAACAAGTTTATATTCCCACCGAACTGACTTTTGAGAAGCTGCAGAAGGCTGTGCAAACCTGTATCAGCTGGTTTTGAAAGAGGATGAAGCATTATTGCCTCTCTCTCTCTTTTTTTTTTTGGTGTTTTTTTGTTTGTTTGTTTTGTTTTGTTTGTTTGTTTGTTTGCTTGCTTGCTTGCTTTCTTTCTTGTTTTGGGGGGGTGGTTTTTTTTGTAGACACAATGTTCCCCACAGAGGACTCGGTTAATTTATTGTGCCACATCCACAAAGACTTTCAGTGGCATCACTGTCTCTAAATTACTCAAAGGAAACAGGCAAGTGGTAGACATGATGACATCCAAAAACAATGCAGGAGAGTCATGATTGTCTTGGTTACTTGAATTCCATAGGGCTTTGGCAATCAAAAGGTTTCGAAATAACACATCAAGGGAAAGCATGCTTAAACACAACAAAGATGGGCAAAACTATTAAAGATAAAGTAGACAGTCTTGTTTTATGAGATCCTAATTTGGTATAACTAAGGTTTTGGGGAAACAGGATGGAGGATTCTTAAACCACTGAGAAATTAGAAATCTCTCTAAATATGGCCATGGTAAAATCTTCTATTTTAACTAATTTCAGATATTAATGAGACCCAAAGGAAGAAGGAAAATATATTCTATCATTATGTTTCACTACAGACTTAGCAAACATGCTGTCTCTGTAAGACAAAGAAACAGCCAGTTTATCTGCATGGCTTCATTTTAGGAGAACCAAGCATTGTTTCTTCTACTTAATCTAGGACTGGGAATTACTGGGGGAAAGGGGGATGAAAAAGAAAAGAAAAGGAAGAAGGAAAAAAATTAAAAAGAAAGAAAGGGGAAGAGAAAATTTTTTAAAAATATGTGTGGGGGTAGTAGAAATGTAGAGTCTGCCCCTACATGAGAGAGTGGAAAGAATTCCAGTTAGAATATGCTCCTGCACAAATCCTGTCTTAGAAGAACATCACTTTCTCAGTGCACTTCAGGAGCTGTTTGCTTTTCTCATTCAGCAAGATAGCACTTAAAGGGGTAGCTACAGTATGCCACAGATTAATAGACATCTGGTACTATTCCCAGGTTTCCAAGGCAATAGCAATATTCAGTCTTTAAATGTTGTAAGTAAAGTAAGTGAAGTTTTTAAAATATCAGCTAGGAATACTTCAAGGTTTTTGATGAAACATAATTACTATCAGTAAGACTAAGAAATAAAAATTGTCACTTTGCTTAAAAAATAACTTCAACTGTTTAGGCCATTCTGGTTTTATGTCATGCAAAAATATGCTTATCTACTATTACAAAACTTTTATTGACTTCTTTACTTGGTAGTATAAAAATTACATGCCTTTTGACTGTAGTCCAGTCTTTTATCTAGGGCTGAAATAGGGAAAGGTCAGATGTAGAAGTTTTTTATGTACTTAAGTAATTTAATGGAAATATGCTGAGAAAATTAAAGCTTTCTACAAGTAAATCCTGAGATAGAGGTTATCAAGGTTTTTAAATAAAACTTGTCAGAGTCTAGTTCTATTCTATAAAATTCTCTGTACTGTCATTCAAACTCTTGAAGTGAATTTGCTCGATTTGTAAGCAAAAGAATTTAACATCATTAATAACCAGATAAGCAAGTACCATACTTTAAAGCCAGTCTTTTGCCACCACTTAATAACTGTTCTTCAGGCCACCATGTTCACTTTTTCCTTCAGCAATTCTGGCAGGGGCTGGAGGGGAGACAGCACAACAACGACAACGCACTACAGTGGACAACACAACAAACAAGCAAAAAAACCCCAAAAGCAGTACATTCCAGAAGTTCAGGAAAATTCAGGAAATCACAGGCAGGTTGTGACAGCACCTTCCGCTGTGATGGGGAGCCTCTTCAGGGCAGGGCAAAGTAGCTGGGTGGGTCTCCTTGAGGGAAGAACAGCTCCTGGCATGGAACATTGTTCACTGCTGCCGCTCAGAGGTTACAGGCCGCCAGATTCCCCTTTTCCTTAACAATATCTGGTGCCTGCTACCTGCCATGTTAGCCAGCTGCCCTGCATCCTCCTCAGGTGGTCGACTAAAAGACTGAAGTCTTGTCACCGAGGGTGGAGTGTTTACAATAATGTAGAAGTTCAACCATTTTTCATTCTTTTGAAGAGAAATAATTCAGACACATCTCAAACGTCTTTAATTGGTACTGCCTATTTTTTTCACTGTACACTATCAAAAGGTATGGAATTTGAAAGAGGCTCTAAATATTTTTACCTGTTCAGATAAATAGAGGAAAAAATCCATAAAAATTGAGAACGCCTACATAGAAAAATGGGTGGCACCAATTTGTAAAACAGCTTCTGAAAGCCTTTCAACCATAAGAACAACTGCCTTGAAAACTGCTGCTACCACCACGCTGTGAAGATGACTTCATAGCAAGTGTCGTGGTAGCTGATGTTCTTCATCTCACCACAGCCTGGGAGCAGCAACTTTAACAACCACAACATGCTGAACCAACTCTCATATTATCTTATTAATCTTTTCCACAAAAAATATTTTCTCAGAGATGCTTATAATTTAGTCTATCATTAAAATGACAAACCCTGGTTTGGTTTTCCCTTTATGTTGGGTTTTTTTGGTGGTGGTAGTGATGGTTGATTGGTTTGGTTTGGTTATGTTTTTTTCCCCACAAGTATTTTATTTGTACCTGTTCTGCAAACAGATATAAACTTTTTGATGATTTCTTAATTCAATGCTTATAGCACCTGCTTGTCTATGCCTGTATACCCAGAGGTCTTGTAGGCTCCCTCCTGTATGCATTTTATTTTTGGTTTCAAATTCTAATAAAATGTGTAATCTGTGTTGACACACTCAAGTTAGAGCACAAGATTAACAAGATACCTGAATGACAGGCAGAACCAGCTCTGGGGAGGACAGGGCAAATTAGAGAATCTGAAGGATTTTTGCATTGTGTAAAGCACAAGTGTACCTGTAAGACACGTTCTGATTCAAAGATATATAAATCCAGCAATTAAAATCATCTTCCGTGACAGCAGATGACAAGACGGTTAAATCTACTTCAAACAGTGTGGCCCTTGACAAAACTTCAATATGACTACTGCAAGAGGAAAATCACAAAGATATGTAATGTTAAGTTGGGAATATGCAAGGAATTACTACTGATACTTGAGTTAAACTCACATATTTTCCAGTTTTCCAGCCAAGAGTGACTTTCTCTTCCCTCAGTCCCTCCATGTAGAACAGCTTGTAAGTACTAACCCTACTGGCTTCTTTGATGCTACAGTAAAATGGGTTACATCCTCTGTATATATTTACAAGAAAAAAATCATGTCAAGGAAAACTTGAACTGCTGAAATGTAGAGTTGCGGGGATGAGAGAAAAGGCAGAGGACCCGCTATGATAGATTAGTGTTTCTTAAATACCAATGCTTTCCAGGAAAGCCTGTTCCTCTTTATTAGATGGTTAACACAGGGTATTTACTATTTATAGATCTTTGCAAAAGGTTTCATACCCTGAAAATCCAAGATCTTAAAACAAGACACACAAAACCACAGAATGGTCTTTAAACAACAAAAGAATTATTAACGGAGAAAAAAAAGTGCAGCTTACATAACTGAGCATGTAAGGGAGAAACTCAATGCAAGAGTTTTAAACCACAAGCAGAAAATGAGGAAACTGATAGAATAATATGGTTAAGAGTAAATGAGCTTCAGTGTTTTCTCAAAGCAGCTGAGGAATGTGGTACACACTGAGGCTAAATGGACAGGTTTCGGCAATGATCTTGAACTTGACAATGACAAATGTCTAATGGGCAGTACAGGTTTCTTCCAAGAAATCAGAAGGAAATGTGTCTTGATTAATGCAATGAACTCTTGCATCAATCTGTTTTAAAGACGTAAGAAATTTTTTAAAACCCTGCTTTTAATATTTGATTATTACAATTTAATTTTTTAGACATAACACAGGAATATGGTAGAACTCTGGAAGTACCAAATGGTGTGCGTATGCGGACATGGCCTTGTGTCCATTCTGACAGTCTACAACCCAACTAGACAAAAGGTGGACAGGACTAAGAAAGAAAGTCTCATAGCTTGTGGGTCACAGTCTGCCTGCAATGCACGTACTGTCCCCAAACATCCCCCCTTTATTTCCAGCTAAGTCAATCACTCTGCATTCTCCGCTGATCCCCCTTTTTCCTCACTTCTGCATTCAGAAACAAACTTAAAGTCATTGTGTACTATTTTTGCTTTTGAAGAAAAGGTAAATTGGTGGAGTCAGTGGGGAAGCAAAACACTGCTTGCTCTTGGTAGATCCTGTTGTCAGCACCAAAGAGGAAGGCTGGTTCCTCTGCACCTTAAACCTAGAACTACTAAGGTACAACAGTACCCATCTGTGTGCCCCTATTTCCAAGATAATGGAAAATACACTGTTACACACTAATATATATCCAAGGAAATGGGTCTTCTCAGTACAAAAAATAAAACAATCATTACCAGCTTTTCTGTCCTTGCATTCACAGTGGTGGTTCACCCTCCAACTTCTGCTAAGTAAGGTGAGAGGTGTTGGCTCTGGCTGGTCACAAGGGACAGGCATTTCACCTCAGTAAAATGGTTTTAAAACAAATGCCTCATAACTGCAGCCTTTCTTCTGAGCGAGTAGCAGACAAAATTTTACTTGCTGCCTGTGCACTTCCATTGTCTTCTCGGCAATAAAAAAATTATTATCAGCTATATTAATATGCTGGCAATAATTTGAGCACTTTGGATAATCTAAAGTAGGCAGAAAAGTTCATATCAAACAAAATAAAAAGGACGCACTTAAAAAAAAGAAAAAAACAAAGCCAAAAAACCCCCACCATTCTTTTAGAATATTTCAAAAATTTATTTCTCAGCCTTCACACAGCCACAGAGACCCATGGGAGACTGGGATAGATGTGGCACTGCATTCAACCAGCTTCTTCACTGGGAAAAAACAGGCCAGTCCTTGACGTATCTTAAGCCATTGAAACAATCTTTTGTATTCCACATAACTTGCTTTACCTTGTGAACGTTTCCTCCCTGGGGGGATGGGC